>BMAW01043310.1:0-119888 GCA_019974015.1 Nephila pilipes | reverse complement strand
ATTGTTGCAATGCGTCCATTACCAAACGTTGTAAGTGACCCATTAAAAGTAGTTAAATGTGGTGAACCAATTTTGTTATATGTATTTTTGGTTAGAATTGTTTTCTGACTACCAGTATCTACTAATGCAGTAATTATCGTTAATAGTAACCGTTTTATATATCAAAGAAGGTAAATGATTTATATAGTTGACACATCAGTATCGGTTCGATTTGGAATAAGCTTATTAGTACACTTTGCAGAAATATGATCAAACTTTTTACAAACACTACATTTTAAACTTTTATGTTTGTCGGGACAGAAACGAGAAATATATCTAGACATATTACAATTGAAACAAGTTTTTTGTTTATTATATGCATTATCATTTTGGATTTCAGACCCATGAAAGCTATGTTTTGCGTTCACGCCGCGTCCTTGATTGAATTGAGAATATGCTCTAGAAAAAGGATTTATTTTTATCACTGTTTTTTTTTCATAAATTCGAAGTTTCTCTTTAAATTCTGAAATAGATTTAGCACCGTATAAAATAACTTTATTTGATGGGTAATCATGTATGCCGCGTTTATACAATATTCAAATAATGAAGATTCATCAATAATTTCACAGGAAGTACTTGCGAGTTCTCTAATTGCTATGAAATATTCGAAAAAGGATTCGTTTTGCCTAATTTACGTCTACTTAACTGTCTATGAATCTCAGCGGCATTTAATTGATGGCGGAATTCTTCCAATAAAGCATTTTTAAACAAAAGCCATGAAGTAATATTACGTTGCGTATATAAAAACTCTTTGCCTGACCTTCTATTAAAGTTTTAGCGAATATTATTTTTTACTGTTCATTCAACAATGAGAAAAAAAAAAAACGATTCCTCTCAGTCTTGAATAAAACACTATATCATATGTATCAGAACCAGTAAACTTTTGATGTGAGTTCCGAGATCTTTGAAAACAAAATAGAGGAAAGGGTTGAATTTAGCAAACATGTTATGATTCAATGCCGGATACATTACAGAAGGGGGGGCTAATGAAGTAGGATTTTTTTCTGTTTCGTCATCAGAAATTTCAGAGTCACTGCTTAGCGATTTGAGTTTAAAGCTTGCAATTCATTTAAATTCGATAAAAATTGAAAAAGTCTATTCAAGCGTTCTTTTTTTTATTATTATTATTACCGTTAATATCCAGACCAACACATTTAAAATATACAAACTAAATCATTTATAGAAAAAGAATCGAATATTAATTTCTTGCGATCTTCAATATTGAAATCAGTGGGAAATGAGGAAAAACTTCTAAATTTTTTCCCTGTATAACGATCAAATGCATCGTTAAATAATATACTGTTAAATAACTTGATTGTTTTAATATTTTCTCTTTTAAGAAAATTTGACTCAACAGGAATATTATTCAGGGTGATCATCTTTATATGGTTCGAGTAGCACAGTCACTGAACAAAATCTATTTTCATATATAAATTGAGAGGTAGAGAGAGGAGGTACTTACTCCTCTTTTCAGCAGTGTTATATCCAACTGGGTAGTCACAACAAAACATAGGCGTATAATAACCGTCTGTTATTACTCTTTTAGCGTTGATTTTTCATAAATTCTCGAACAAATCCAACGGAATGGTGGTACAACAACAAAAATCGATTTTCGTTACTTGGTAGTGAGGGTAAGTGTCTGCACTTACAATACTCACAAGGTCCTGAATTTTTTGAGCACCGTCTGTACTAATAAAAGAGAGCGAACGTCCGTGTTTTTTGGCGGCAGCCAATCCGTTAGCCTGTTCGCGTAGTAGTTCGCATTTTAAATTTTAATTTAACTTTAAATCCTGATTCGCTTACCGAGCCTCCATTGGGGAGATTGGCATCGGTATGTTGTAAAGAACCACGCTCATTTTAGGAGGAAAAATAGTTTATTAAAGGATGAAAAATTAAAGAAAAAGACGTACGCGCATTTTTGCGTGCTTACACTTCGAGATCTAACCCTCTAATCTGCGTTGAAGGTGGCTCTGCTATAGCATAGTGGGACAATACCCGTATATATGCATATTACGTGCAGATGTAAGAGTTTGAAAGAGGTCGTGCTATCGGAATGAAAAAGCTTTGTTAGACGAATCGAACAATCGCTCGACATCTGGGTCGAAGGCGATGCTGGCAAGAGTAGATCAATAACGGCAGATATCAGCATCAAAACGGTAACGGTCGACCGAGGCCCATAACAGAACGGGAAGACAGAGAGATTGTCAGAGCAGGTCCTGACAATATTCGAAAAAGGATTACGGCACCGGATTCATCGCTATCAACTTTCCAATGTATGGTCTGCACACATGAATCGAACATGTCCTTGGACAGACGACTGAGAGAGCGAAATTTACGCTCGTGCCTACCATCACATCACTTACCACTCACGCCTGTACACCGTCAATTCCGATTTAAATGGTGTCAAGTTCTATCAACGTGGAACTGCGCTGACAGAGGACGTATAGTCTTTAGTGACGAGTCACGTTTCCAACTGTATCCTGACGACAACCGCAGACGTGTCTAGAGACGTTCAGGGCAGCATGGGAATCCTGCCCTTACTATCACAGAGCGTTATAGTCTAGGGAGCCATCTCCTTTGATAGCCGGACCCTTTTGGTAGTCATTTCTGGCACACTTACAGCACAGTGGTACGTAGACGACATTCTACGACCAGTTATGTTACCATTCCTTTTTCGACATCCATGACCAGATAATGCCCATCCGCACTCGGCATGTGTTGCTATGAATTGTATGTAAGCCTGATATCTCTGTCATAGAGTATATTTGGGGCTTTAGGGGAAAGCGATTGCAACCACCCCAGAATTGTGACGATTTAGCACAACAGCTGGCGACAATTTGGAACAAAATTCAATAGGACACCATCCAGGAATTTCATCAGTCTAAGCCACGCCGGATGACAACTTGCACCGAATCCAAAGGTAGACCAACGCCTTATTGACTTCCTCCGTTTGTAATGGCCGAACTCTGAAGTAAATCATTCAATTGTTCTGAAATTTTAATCGTTTGTTTTTCTATGTATGTTTTGAACATCTAACGTTAATTTGAAAATTATTTGCTTTAATTTTACCATACGTACATACCGTTGTTCATATTTGAATATTATCATTGTATCAATATTCAGCATTTAATTGTAACTGTGTATTAGTTTATATTAGATAATTATCTGGATGAACATTTGGTTCACCGACAAGGTGTGTGCCAACATATGAGCAGTAGAGAGCGCGTCAGTAGTGGTTAATAAACAACAGATATAGCGGTTTGTAACCGGGGTGTGGTATGTTGCTTAGTAAACACCTTACTATATTTTGTATTTGTGTGATTCATAAAATTAGCTTATAATAATCGCAAACATCACCCTACTGTAGAATCGGTACGAATGTAAATGATTCTAATGATGTATTAAGTATGAAAGTGACAATGAATGAAAATTTGATATCCTTTCAATTAGAACACTTTGGGGAATTAGAAAACTTATGTTTAGAAGTAGGTACTTTAACGGAAACTTTTGATCTAGAAATTATGAAATCTTTTGAATCTAATAATAGTTTTAAGAATGGAGATCTGAAGTAAAATTGCCGTGGAAACCAAGTTTAAAACATTTAATGAAAGACAATATTGAATTCGAAAGATTTGAGAAATTATATAATAAAACTAAAAAGAACAACTCTTTCTTTGTTAAGTATAAAGATGTTTTAAAGGATTATGAATCTAAACATATAATTGAAACCAATTCAGGTTGACAATTTAAATGATATGACTCATATTTTACATACCTCACAGAGAAATTATTAGGAAGGTATCAAGCAAATTATGAATTATTTATGATGCTTCAGTTCATAAACACAATATGTGACTTTAGGCTATTCGCAGTTTCTCTTTTCTAACCTTGCGGACTTTTAATTAAGATTGATTGCTTTTGCTAAACAACCTTTGCCCAACCAAAAATGAAACGTGAATATGTAGATAGAAAGCAGGTAGAAATGAAGTGAAGCGAGAGAGTTAGGAAATATATAAACTCTGACTGAAAGTCGCGATAGAGAGGGTGAAGGAGAAGGAAAGAGAGGTTGAAGGAGGAGTTGAAAAGAGAGGTTGAATTAGGCGATTGGATTAAAGGTGTAGTGTTTCAAGAGATTTAGTCATTCCAGAGTGCTACATTTGTTCCAGAGTCTGAGTTGCAGTCGAGGAAGGCTTAGTGGTGAGAGTCTGTTTGATTACTATTGGTGGGTTGAATTAGGGTAGTAGAATCCTTGCCCGGGAGAGCATAAATAATTGTTGCTATATTAATTAGAAGTTAATAAATTCCGTAAATATTGTTATTGTGTCTTAGTGTTTAATCATTGAATTTAGCTGTGGCACAAGAGGCAGCCTGGAGCGAGCTGGCGTCACAAATAGACTTTCCCTAAATGATTGTTTGTATACTGGCCCAAACTTTTGTCCTAATATTTTAAATTTGCTAGTAAAACTCTGACAAAATTAAATAATCTTTACGGCTGAAAAAAGTCTTTTTGCAGATAGAGTTAATGGAAAAAGACAGAAATGTTTCACATTTTTTTTTTTTTTTTTTTCATCGAGACGATCCTTATAATAAGGAAAGTTTAAAAATTTTTAGATTTAGAAGTGTTCTGAGTAAAATCTAGCCCCCCCCTCCCCTTTTGCTTACTGCGACATTCAAACATCACCTAAAGAAATACAGTAATAAATATCCTGAAACAATAGAAACTTCAAGCGACAGCGTGTGTAATTACGGCATTTTTTAATTAAAAAAACGGCTGTATATACTGTTTTGTATGACTTTTTAGGATTATTTATTTTATTTTAGATGGTCAATAAAATTCAAAACAAAGAATGAGGACGAGTTTAGTAGAAGTGTAACAATTTTCGATGCCAGCATGCCACTACTCAAATGGCATACCGATTCTAAGGAATTGAAAGACGTTTGGAATCAGAAAAAGTTTTCGGCAAAGGAATCCCCTGAAATTGTGTTAGATATTTCCTGGAACACGAAAGATTATCATTTTTATTTGATATTTAACATTTGACAAATTTCATTTCACTACCTATTGATGTTAAACGTTTTCTATTACAAATTGTAGATTACATTTTTGATTTCTATGGTCCTCTTACAATCAGAATAAAATGCTTTATTCTGGAAATTTGATCTGCTGAAATTGATAGAGAGGATGATCTACCTTCCGACTTTTGCCCTGAAAGTATGGTATGATGAAATAGAAAACCTGAACCACTCCCTCAGAATTCCTCTTGATATTTGAAATGAATATTAGATATCCTCTTCAGACCCAATATCCATTCTATTGGACATTTTTATTTTATAAGTAGAGAAAGAATTAACAATTTTATATCCTAAGATCAGGCCCTCCATTATATTGGACAGTCCAGTACTGCCATCTGTTCAGCAAAATTTGAAATTATTTGGCAAGATCGTTGTTCTACAAGCATTTAAAAATGACGGAAAGAAGAAAGCAACAATTGAAGGTACGTCAGCAGTTTGAATTTAGTTTCATTATACTTTTACATATTTTTTTGAATGAAAAGTTGCTAATATACAATTTTAGATGTGTGAATAATGAAATTATGTTGTATATTTAATCAGTAACACGTGTTTTTACTAGATTTAGACCCAATGTCCATTATATTGGGCTGGCCAAAAATTGTGTATTTTTAATTAAAAAAACGTCTGTATATACTGTTTTGTATTACTTTTTAGATGATTTATCTCAAATTAGGGGGAAATTGCTCTTTGAATATGTGGTCTTGGATCTCGAGAAGATATTAATGTAGGAAAAATAGAGTACATTAAAAAAGTGCAGAAGCAGGATAAAATGCATGATAATCTTCGACAAAATCCTCCTCGTGCCTATAATGTCTACGACTTAGTTGCTATCAAATGAACTTAACGTGGACCTGGGCAAAAGTTCTGCAGCAAATTTCTTGTACCATATAAAATCACTATAGTAAAGCCTGAGGATACCTTCAACGTAGAAGAATGGGGCAATTAAACCACGGCCACATGGATGAAAGTTACATTCATTCATCCCTTTATCGTTTATATAGCAAACTATGACTTTTATGTATGACATTCACCGATTTCTTTGTACTGTTTTTCTTCTTTCCATCTGTATACCTATTTCTCATTATTGCTTATTGTAATTTTTCTGAAGTTTTCCAGTTCATTAATTTTTATATAATATCATGAATGATTTTTCATAATCAAGGACTCATGCCCTGTCATGGTGGCTGATATAGGAATGGTTTTACATTCCCGCCTCCCACTTTTGTTATATGACTTCATCATCTAGAATAACGTAACAGCAGACAGACTGCGCCATCTGTTTTGCAGAGATGAGTCAGAGAGTGGTGGGAGACGAGAGGTAGCGATCAGTATGATTTGACATGTAGTTCTGATTCGAAAATATTTGTATCCATTAGTTTGCCTCTTGTAAATATTTACCCTTAATAAATAAGTGTTTAATATATCTTGCTCTGTGTTGTCATCATTACAACACACAAATATGTATGATACAATCACACAAATATCGAAGCAACTGATTTTTTAAATTTTCGAACATGAAACTTTTCAATTCAGTGAAGTAATAAGCATATATTTTTAAAGTGTTTTATTTGATTAATATAACAAATTAAATATTTTAAACTAATTATATAAAATTAACACTTTTTTGCGTTTAATGCAATAATACAAAAAAATTACATACATAAAAACTGGTACCATTTATATAATTCAACTCACAATATCACAAAATTAAAAAAAAAGATTTTATACAATCACTTCTCAAGTATATTAAAAAGAGAGAATTTCAAGTAGAATATCACATTCGTCCTTAAAAATCTTTTACAATAACAATCAAATTTGTTACACACACAAAAAAAATTATACCATAATTTTAAAAGTACATTCCTTTAAACAGTACGTTCAAATATTGGTTCTATCTCTAAATATATCTGTTTCTTTCCCTATAATTAGAAGATAAAGATAATACAAGGAACAGAGAAAGAGAATGAAAAAAATTTAAAGTTTCGTTTATTTTAAAAACAAAACGAGCTGTAAAAAAATTTTTTTAGACGTATTCTTAACACAGAATATCATGAACTAGTAAATTGAGAATTTTATACCCTAATTTTAACTGATTTTACCTCTATATATTTAAAACTGTGTTATGTTGAAAGTATAATGATTTTTTTTTTGAAAATTGTTTTATTTATCTCAGTTATTCACAGAAAGGGTATCGCGTTATAATATTCAGTCTTTAATTTATTAATTCATAGCATTAAATAAATATCTTAGGTCTTGAACATAACTATCGATATCTTCCTTTTCAACGAGTCCAAGAAACTGAAAGGTTGATCTGACATAATTTTTCAGAGATTTGAACCAAGAGCTTTGCTTCTGTCTATTACTTTCCATTTCAGATATTAACTTGGTCAAATTTCTCCTTAAGTCTAACTCGCTTTGTACTGTGCATTCATTGATTTTCCTTTGTAGCTTTTGCGTAGGTAACAGCAATGATTCCTCGGTTGCACATTTATATTTATTTCCTGTTACAGATCTTGTGATCAAATCTAAAAGCAGTAACGAACAGTTTATATCTGGAACTTGAGGTAAAGGAATATGGTGTTCAACATCTTGCGAGTTAGGTAAAAATGACGTGGCGCTCTTATCAAAATCATCGAAGTTCGCAGAAGGAACTGCAAAAAGACTCGAACTAAGTGATATTCTACCATCTTTCGAATTTGTTTTTTCACTTGGTGGAATGGATTCTGGAGATGACTGGATTATTTGATTCTTAGTTTCTAATTCATCGACAGCTGCCTTTTCAGTAGCTTCTTTTGACGAGACATCAAAATGATCTACGATGTCATTCCCGAATCTCCCTTCTTCAATGTCGGTTAAATGTGGCCTTTTATGAATTTTGTTCTCATTATCATCGTTGTCCAAAATCCTTCCTCTGCCAACAGAATTAAGACTTACTGAAATAGCGACATTCGACATAACATACATTTTAATCAAATTAAATATGTGATTAATAGGCGATGACATGCCAGAAACAGCACTGTTAGTCATATAATTATCATTTTTTACCTCAGCTTGATTTATTGACCTCCTGCAATGAAAATTCAGCGGGAAACATTTGGATTCAGATTCGTTATAGAGATACGAGTGATTGTATGAGTCAATTGCTTTGTATTCATTTTTATTGAAACTAAACACGTTTCGAAAAACGTAGCTTCCAGATCCTGACAATTCTAAATCGACTTTGCTTTTATAGAATTGTAAATCCTTAAAGGAGATTTTATCAGTAAGATTTATTAATTTTATTTCCCAGGTAGTATACGGACTAAGCATCAAATCACCATTTTTTATCTTAATAAATACATCATTCCTTCGGACCGGTTCTCCATTGTTGTTCGTTTCATAAGAACGATAAATCGATTGGCTGTCGCTTGTTATCAAGTATATTTTATCGGCATATCTATAATACGAATTACCGAAGTGAGTGGCTTTGACGTCAAATCCTTTAAGTACGTTATTTAATTGAGACTGCATTGTGATATTTTTTGTTTTCAGGTGAAATTCAACATTTCTGAACTTAATAGCATCCTTGTTCCTCTCCGAATCGTTTACGTCTGCTTTTAATACTACATTTTCGCCGGATAACAATTTTGATATTACATTTCCAATTTGTTCATTTTTCCAAACAAAAAAGGGTTTAGTGGAGAAATAATAACTATTGAAGTCACCCGTGAGTATGTATTGGTCACCTTTCTTCACCGTCACGTTATACAAATCTACTTTCCGTTTTATATCTTCTATTTGCTTTACAACATCAGAAACTAAGTCTTCGATATTTTCATCTAATTTCAGATGAGACGGGAGCTGAGATGCTTTTAGATATCTGTGGGCGAAAGGAAACACCCATTGCTGGAAAGCATTGATAACAGTTTTATACTGATTCAATACAAGATTTGATCTAATAATTATTTCAAGATCATTCACAGATTTTCCGAGCGTTGAATTACTAACCTCGATGCTGCTTGCACTCGCAGAACTGATGTCAGCGATGTAATCGGATAGGTTTTGTTGATCCTCGTAGGTTTGCACGCGGTCATAGACATTTATTAAGGTTGTCATGACTTCATCCAGTTTCTCTATGCAACGGGCTAAGTTGTCTGTAATATCAAATCCTTGAGTAAATTTTTGTATTTTTAGTTTCATGTCCTTTAAGGCGCTTTGGACTTTCCATTTCGCAACGTCGAGACTGACTTGCGACTTGCCATCTAAGCTGTTTGCGACGTTCTGAAGATTGTTTTCCATGTTTTGAAGCAAGGGAGTTAAGGTGTAGTATATTTCTTCTTCATACTGTCGTAACAACTGAAACTTTTCTTCCGCTTGATCGATGGCACCAATTAGAACCTCGATCTCTTCTGCGTCATGTTTATGATTGTTGAAAATGTCGAGTAAAACCGAACCGAATTGAACGATTTGGTTGAATTTCTCAATCACTTTTAGTGCTTTTTTTGTTTTCTGATCGATAACATCTTTGTCAGCTTTTAATTCTATTTCTTTTCTTTCTAGCTCTTTCTTTAATTCATTTTCCATTGACAGGGTCTCCTTAAAATCAAATTGGTTGCTATCAACATTATTTAACCTGTTTTTTATATTTTTTATCTTGTCTGACGTATCACCTAATATTTCTGGATAGTCACGTGTCTCACGAGATAATTCTTCCAGTAGTTTGTTCAGATCCTCGAGCTTTCGATTTCTGATCGTTTTTATTTGTTCTCCTAAAGTTTTCAAATTAGTTACAACACCGGATGGCAATTTTGCTCCTTGTTGATTGTCTAGGACCAAGGATTGAGAAACTGAAGTAGCTGTACCTATTACAGACCCAATAGCGGCGCCTACAGGACCTAAGAAACTTACAACTTGGCTGACGATTTTAAAAAAACTGAACACTCCTTTAATCGCCAATGCTTTTTCCAATTCTTGCTTTTTCTCAATCAATTCTTCTTTTTCTTCTTTAGCTTTATTTTGCATTTCTATGGTTTCTGCGATCAACAAATCTATGTTGTTATCGATATCATTATTAATATTTTTTATTTCCGGCGAAATCTGATTTTTAATGAAATTTCTAGCTTCTTCTATTTTATTATCAACATTATTTTTATAATTTTCGTTATACTTTTTGATAATATCAGCTTTATTTCTATCTTTCTGCATGTCTTTTAAGGTTTCGATATCTCCTTTTACTATTTCCAGATAGCCTTTTATGTCCACGATCAAATTGAATTCTGAGTGATCTTTCAGATTGAAAATTCTACTTAAAATAGCCGTATATAAGTAGCCGAGAGTCTTTTTGTACTGAACTGAACTTTCAGCTTTAATTGGATGCTCAGAATACTCGCTGACTCTGTTTAACAACGATTTATAAAATGGAATAAAGTCTATACCTTCGTTCAATGCGTGAAACTGTTTTTCAATATGTTGCATTTCATCGACTAATCCCGACGTATCATAAATATTTCTTACATTTCTACTATTATCCAGATGCTGAAGGAATGTATTTAAAGAATACTTTTTGAAACGATCATTTAAATTTTCTCTTAAATAGCCTTTATATTGATTTATAATTTGAGCAGGTTCTTTAATCACTGTAGGCTCTTCCAGCTTTTTAATGCCCTGATCATTAGCTCCATCAGTGCCGCTCTTTCCTGATGGTGCATAATTATTATAGGTTCTCTCCTTTAAGTTCCATTCTTTTTTGTATGATGGACACCTAGATTCTGTTATTATATCATCCCCATTTCTACCACCTGATCCTCCTTTCCCACCAATACCGTTGTTTCCAATCTTTCCCTCGTTACAGTGTTTCAATACTTTTGTTTCGTCATCATTTAATTCTAACAGCATAATATTTCCAGCATACCCTCCCTTTCCTCTTCTACCACCTTGTCCTCCGTCTCCTCCTCTTTCTCCGGACTTGCCAAACATTTTGTATTTGCAATAACATCTATCGGGAATGCATTCACGTCCCGCACCATTTCCATAGCATCCACCTCTGATAAAAAAGTAATCAAGTTTTTGACATTTAAATCCTTTAATCTCCCAATAATCACCTTTACATTCATATCCGGATGGAGGTGAAGGAGAAATTCCATCATTTCCTTTGTACCCGTATCCCCCTCCTTGACCGTTTCCACCATTACCACCATTAACAGTTATTGTTAAGTTTTCACCATTCACAATCTTTTCTGAAATTCCAAAGAAAGTTCCACCGGAACCACCTGGCTCACCCGGCGCGCCATTTTCTCCATTACGATTCGAATATGAGCCGTCTTTTGCATTTGGTTTAGAATGTGGTTTTCCATCGATACCATTCAAATTGATCTCCTTTGATCCTATAATTTCCCATTTAGGAGCTATAAAAGTAATTGGCAGTTTCAATCCCGGATAAAATACATCTTTATCAATAAATATCGATTTTAAAGCAAAGACGTGGATGAATTTAAATTTTCCGGATTCTAGCACAGTCAAACGGTCCTTACATTTGTCATCTACATCAGCGTGATTAATTTCGCTGATTATTTCTTCAATATTAATATAATCTCCTTTTATTAAAACGTACGGTTCTACACACTGTATCTTCGGTTTGTGCTTTAACGTCAAAGTTAAAATCTGATTTACTTCCTCAATTTGCAATTCAGTTAAGGAAATGTCTTTTACATTATCATACTGTTGTAAATTATAATCCTTTAATTTATTCAAAAAGACATGAAAAGAACTCTTGGTAATAGCTATTCCTTGCGCCTTTCCGGTTTTCCCCCAGTCTTCAAGATTAGCAACGTTATACGCCTGTCTATTTTTTTGAATTTCATACTCTGAGAATTTAGTATACAAAGCATTTAGAAACTCGTACCATTTTTCTGAGCGATCAAGATAGCTTATCACGTCGTTGAAAGGAGATATCCACCTCGATACAGAAATATTTAATTCTTTGTCACTCACAATTTGTAAAAATTCTAAATATTTGCTCAGAATTGTGATGTTCACCATGCTGTTTTTCGGTATATCAATCTTAAGTGTGTTGGCATTATCCTGAAACATCTTAATCAAATCTTTCGCATTTTCTATATTTTTTATTTCATCTGCTATATTTGATAGGGTCTTCTTATCCTTGGTTAGTATATCGGGCAGTATCTGAATCTCCAATGATTTGATTTTTTCTGTATAGTGCTTTTGCACCATGTTTGCAATATTGACAAATTCAGACTGCATTCGACTGTTTATCTTTTCTGATACATCATTGATTTCAGTCTGAATGCTTCTTCTTGATTCAGAAAGGAATGCTAAAGTACTTTTGAATATTTCAGCCCACGGTCTGGTGCTGAACTTTTTATCACTCACAACTTGCAGAAAACTGATGTACTTTCCTTGATTTGTAATGTCAAGTATATCTTGGTTTGAAACATCAATGTTTAAGTTACTAATGCTACGATTGAGTATCTTTGCTATTTCTTCTGGATTTGTTACGTTTTCCAACTCATCTACCAATCCCGTAGTAATGTTATATCCTTTTGTAAATTTAAAAGAGAAAGATTCTGCATCTAAGAGGTTGACGTCCACAATTGCCGAACTACTAACAAATGACTTTAAAATAAGTTGCATTTGTTCTATTGAACTGCGGTAAAGTACTTGAATTTTTTCCGCAATACGGCTGACATCAGACCAAATCTTTTTGTTGATCTCTTCCACTAAATCGTTAATGTCATTCTTAGATTTTTGAGACACAGTATATCCAAAGTCGTTTTCGTTTTTTTCGGCGAAACTAAGCTTTTCGTAAATTATTTTTTCGACATGGGTTTTTCCTTCCCTTAATAACGCTATCTCACTTAAAGGTCCCGGCTCTTCGGGTCTTCTGAAAATACCTATCTTTGTAATCCTGTCATCGTCTTTCACTAACAATGCATTTATGAATTTTATGGCATTATCGTAAAATTTTTGTTCCTTTTGCGAAGTAATGAGATCTTTTTGAGTCTGTTCTAAATATTGTCTGACTTCCTGTAAGAAATCAGCAATGGCTTCTATAATCTTACTATCGGCGACCAAAACAAAATTTTTACCTTGTTTGATATATTGGTTATCAACTTTGGTCGCAACGAGAGCGATGCTGTTCTTAAATTTGTCGATGTCTTTTATTAGGTCAGTAGCATGCCTGAGCAGTTTCATGAAGTCTTGTCTGTCCACCCCTTTCCTAACGGACGGGTGACTAATTACAAAAATCATCTTCACTCTTTCCGAAAAATCTAGAACTTTCTTAATGAAGTAAGTTGTGGCTATATCGTGACTTGTACTTCGAGTGTCACTGAAACCGGGACAATCGTAATAAGCTGCTTGGGTATCGTTCTGTGTCACTAATTCGGGGAAAATGGTTTTGGATTGCACAGTAGAGTTTCCAATTCTGTTGTTGTCTACTATGATATACTCACCCGTGCCTTCTTTGACTTCCACCGATATCAGTTTGCTATTATCTCCAGCAACCCATTGAGTAAATGTACTTTTTCCGCTTCCAGTATTACCTAGCACCAATGTTACGTCTTTGAATTCATCTCTTAACTCGATTTCCTTTTCACCTTCTTCTAAAAGCTCTAATGTATCCTTTATTAAAGAATTGTTTTTATTTCCAGAAACTTTGTGCTGGTTTATGTCCTTCGTAAATGGCAAACTAAAGCCTGTGCCGTGGCGTGAAAAATGAAAGGGATCCATATTAAGAATTTATTTTTCGTCCCAGGACTCCTCCACCCACCATGGAGCTCAACGAGGAGAGGTAGTTTCCGGCTCTGGAAGTGCCCAGCTTCGGTACTTGCCTCAGAGTTAGCACCAGGATATAGTGTTACAGCTTCGAGGCCAGGATCCGTCGGTTCACCCGAGGCACCCCTAACTGCAACACTAGCCCTACAGCAGCAAACTCTTAGGAAGGGGGAAGAGAAAAGAAAATCCCTTAAAGGGTTTGCCACCAGCCGATTGACAGGGAGCGGGCTCACTCCTGCCACCCGTCTACAGAGAAGCCTGGACCAAAGGGAACGCAGCAGAATCCCCAGGAATTTGCTCCTATCCTGATTCGGGACTCTGCAGGAACCCCAGGACTCCACTTTCCTCCTTACGGGACGCCATACACGGCAAACATATGGGTCAGAAACCTAACAATTTAATAATTGTCCTATAACAATATTTTGAAAGCAAGTGCCCCCAAAATATTCATAATTTGTAAAATATTCTGATTTTTTTCCCCAATGAAAGCTTCCCATCATTCTTCCCGAATGAAGAATGATGGGATACAAAAATAAAAATAATTTCAATGAATCTGAAGTTTTAGAATTTTCATTTAGTGTTTCTTGGAATCCATTCAGAAATTATTAATAAAGTAGTCTGAGTAAAAAATAAGTAAAGAAATATTAAAAAGAGGAACATAGAATATGATTTGAAAGATCGCTAGGGTGTCCTGGGGGCGCGTCACCCATGTTTACCAAAGACGGTAAACCCCTCGGGAAAGAAAAGATCACTCGGGTACCTCGGGATTGTGAGCCCCGTTCTCACCTAAAGGAAGTGAGCCCCTGAGGGGTGTATATTAATAGCCAATAATTTTTTCGAATGTTTAGCATTGAAAGAGATAAAAGATAGTTACAATTCTATGGGAAAACATGGTTTCAGAATTTATCATACTGATATCAGTAGTATTGCGTGTTTCGTACAATAACAAAGAATTACAATATTTTGTAAAGATTAATCACTACATAAGATGAGATCCTATAATATTAATCAAAACAGTAACTCATTAATAATTTTGTGTTATTGTTTCGAAACGGTTATTTTTACACCACAAGAAACGATATAAAATACTTGTAATCTGTCGCTTTTGAGTATGAAAGTCAGCAGACTGCAACATTCTTTGTTAGCCATGCAGAAGTTCTTCATAACACGCATAGATGTCCACAAAAGTCAGCACGCAGTTATAAATCGTTCACTCAAGTAGGGGGTAAACATCTGAAATGGCATGAATGAAAAGTAAGAATGGCCATACGATGAAAATAAAAAACGAATCATTGCAGTACAGTTAATAAATAAAGTTATTCTACACATTTGTCAAATTTAATATTTCAATTCAATACTTTTTATTGATGTTACGTTAAATCACATTGATAGTACAGTCGTCATTGATAGGATGTCCATAAGTCCTTAACAGCTTTTGCATTTCCATTCACATTTGGGTAATGTAGGAATCGCAGTTAATGGAATGAAATTATGGTGTCATTGGCTTAATACACACACATAACAGCAAAAATGTTTTCCTTGTTCTTATCCATAGCTCGGTAAACCTATTTTATGTAATTTCAATAAATAACAATTTTTGCAATATTATTATTTAATAAAAAATAACCAAAAATGTCAATAATCTTCATCCGATGATCAAATTTCTTCAAATAGTTAGTTAAGAAATTACGAATGGCGTGAAGAGGGGAGGCGGCACAGTTAAAACAGAGATGGCTTAAAGGAGTAAAAATAGATATAAACAGTCATTTTAACTTTCTGATTAGATTTTTGAAAACTGAACATATAAATGATGAGGATATCTTACTCAATTATTTTGAATTTCACTTTTTTTTAAAATTCAAAACGATTTTGAAATTCCTAGAATTAAAACATTTTTTTTTATTACTAAAAACTTTAAGGATATTAAAAACAACAACAAGGACAATCAACAAAACACGGAAAATTGACTCTCTTATAGGAAAAAAAATTTTATTATTCAAAGACACAAAAGACTTTCTGACAATAATTTAATTTTATAATGCGTGAGACAAAAGAATGGCTTAAGATGCGTCACAGATAGGAGTAAGAAAAGGGGGGAAGTTTATTTAAGAAAATTAAAAAAAATATATATTGTATTTTTTTTATTTCTTTATATTATAGTTATTTTCTGTGTTTTATTTGAGTATAACAAAGCATTAGAGACAAGAATAGTAAATACCTAATTGGAGATTCATTATTTTTCTGATATATATATATATATTTAAATTATTAGTAAAACTTATGCAAAATATGTCTCACTTTATTTATAAGACAATGCATAAAACATAGTGAACAAACTTTTTTAACGATATCGCCGAATATTTTAGTTGAAGGAATTTATAAATTTTAAATTTTGAGCACTTTAGTGCACATGGTATTCAAAACGAATAATCCGTTTTCAAAATTCCATATTTTCGAAAATAAACGACCCAAAACGATAAGTAATACATGAATACAAAGGAAAACTGTGGATGACTTATATTTATGAACAAAAGGTGATTCTCGTGTGTTCTTCGTGTAGCTATTTCACGAAATCTGTTTTAGAAGCTTTCAAAGAGCTACCTTGCAGTTGGATCGGTCGCAGTGGACCAGATGACATGTTGTTACGCAATTGCCCACCTTAGTCACCTGATATGCCCCATGCGATTTCTTCTTTTTCATGTTTTGTGAAAGATAAAGTGTATGCGCCACCAATACCCACAAATTTATATGAACTTAAATAACTGATTTTTGCTGCATTACAATCCGTTACCGCTGACACTTTGCAACGCGTTTGGTTGGAATTTACATATCGGATTGACATTACATGTGTAACCGAAGGAAATTATATGGAACACTTGTAAAAAAAGAAGAAAAAGACATTCTACATTTTCCCTTTGCATTTATGTATTATTTATCGTTCCATGTCGTGTCTGTTTTCGAAAATATGAAAAAATGTGAAAAAAGGTGATTGATTTTGAATAATCTTGTATAAATATATTTCTAAAAACTTCTTTTTTCATACATTAAAATATTTTTTTAAATTTGATTATTATTTTAGGGAAATTTTTTTTTTCGTTTCAATATATTAAAGGGCTTCATTTATTGAAGCATAAATTTTTTTTTATTTTTATTTTATTAATTAAAATTATTATTATTATTATTTTATAATCATACCGAAATGCAAAAATGTGTTACGCGATCGCAAACTTCGTGTTCGATTTCAAATAAAAAGGGGAAAAAAAGCCTTTTGACTAAAAATTATTTTAATAATTCTATTAAGTGATTTTTTGTTAAGCACACACGCAAAAAAAAAAAAAAAAAAAAAAAAAAATCTAAGCTCTTCTAATAATTTTAGCAGGTACAGTACAGGTCACAAAAACATTGAATCTTAAATTCGGTATTTTGCTGTTCCTGCCATCTTTAGGTATCCATTTTATTTTGTTTTCCTTTTTTCTTCAAATTATGAGTTATATTTTTTGTTATTATTATATTTTTATTATCTGATGTTATTGTTATGCATTAAAATTTAATAACATTTGCTAATTTCATTAGTTTAATTTTAAGAAGGCTCTGGTTCTTTCTGTGGGTCCTCTTCAATAAATATTTAATGCTTGATATTCTTGTGGTAGCCAAACATGGAATACATGGCGGTTCGTGAAAACTTTAAAAGGATTTCTGAATTGAAGGTATGTGCCTACCTTTGGAGCACTTTTTAATTTTTTTTTTAAAAAAAGAAATTTTTGTGAAACACTTATGTTTTTAGTTACAATGGTCTATAAAATTGTAAATTCAAAAGTAATTTTAATGAACCTTTTTTTTTTTTCCTTTTCAAATTTTGGCCATATTTGTTTCAAATTTAATAAAAATTGACATTTACACTAAAGCTCATGTAACAAACTCTAATTAATATATTTCACTCTTTGTTTCAACAATATGTTGAATATACATATATCCGTGTTGTGAAGCTGAAAAAATGCAGTTGTGTTTTATACTTACTGAGTTATACCAAAACTTATAAACCCAAAATGATTTTACAAAAATATATCATTTTCTTATATAAAAATAGCTCCAAAATAAATAATTATATATTTAGAACCTATGTTTGTAGTTCACTACATACCTAGAATTGTACAAAACATTGTGGTAAAATTTCTTTTGAATATATGCAACACTTTTTAAGAAGAGAGAATTTTCGTAATAAAAAAATTAAAATCACAGTTTTCCCATAAGATTTAATGTTTCTTAAAGAAATTATATACTCACATATTAATGCATTTACTAACTACCGTAGAAACAAATTCAAATCATTTTTGAAATCGTAAATATGTGATTTTAAATGAACAGTAATAAAGAAGCTTTCGAAAGCTTCACCAAAACTATGATTTTTAGATAGGCTCGTACCTTAAATAAAAGAATTGAAATGATACAAACTATTTTCGAAAATTGAAATTACAGTGACATTTTGTGCTTTTTTTTACAATTGGGATTTTTAATCAATTTTGTATTTTGACATACACATTTTGATGTTACTGAGGATGAAATATTCTTTAATTATAACTTAGATAAAAAGTTTATCTTACCTTTTATTTGAGAAAGGTAATTCATTTAATCTCGAACACTTTGGAAGGTCTTACAAAACAGTTTTTCCTTTAATGGTTTTCGTCGAATTCATCTTTGGATGGGAAAAGTAATCTTAAACGTAAATAGAACAGTAATACATTAGAATATTTATTTAAATGAAATTAGTTAAAGTATGTGCCTACCCAAAAATCACCATTTTCGTGAAAATTTTCGAAAGTTTCTTTACTACTTTCTAATAATACCCACGTATTTACGATTTCAAAAATGGTTTACATTTGTTTCTAGGGTAATTACTTAATGCAATAAGTTAAGTATTTAATTTTTTTGATTATGAAAATTCTCATTTTTTTAAAAAGTATTTCATGTATTCAAATGAAATTTCACCACAATGTTCTGTATATCTCTAGGTATGATGTGAACTTCAAACATAGCTTTTATGTATATAACTGTAGTTATATTTTGGAGCTATTTTTATTTTAAAAAGTTATATATATATTTTTGTAAAATCATGTTGTGTTTATAAGTTTTGGTATACTTCAGAAAGTTTAAAATATAACTGCATTTTTTCTGCTTCACAACACAAATATATGTATATTAAATATATTGTTGAAACAAAAAGTGAAATAAATGAATTAGAATTTGTTATATGAATTTTAGCGTAAATGCCAGTTCTTACTAAATCCTAAATAAATATGGTCAAAATTTGGGGGGGGGGAAGTTCATTAAAATGACTTTTGAACTTATAATATTATAGGCCATTGTAACTAAAACCATAAGAGTTTAAATATATATATATATATATATAAAGTGCTCCAAAGGTAGGCATATACCTAAAGAGAACACAACTCAAATTAAATATATATATATATACAAATTTCCTGTAAAATAAAACAGTCGTAAGTACAAATGCTTATCTTCTCCAAAACATTCACACGTATAACATTTTTAATTAAACGTCTAGAATGTAAATAGTGTTTTTGGTGCATTTGCAACTATTCAATCTAAAATAAAAATCAATCTGAATTTGTTACTAACAGTATTGTTCTTGAATATGCATTATCAAATTCAGTCAAGTTGTATTGCGATTCAGGCTGATTACGGGCCACGGTAGCCCAGGGGTCAAGGTCGTGGACTAGCGGCCGGCGGTTTTCGTTCAGTCTCGGTTTCGATCCTTGACCGCCAAAGACCCGCCGTGTAGCCGGGGCTGATGCACACTAAATCTGTTCGGGCCCTGAAGTCCTCCCGTTGCCGTGGTGAGAATGTTAGGAGAGGGGGGTGCCAGCTCACGTGTCGTCCTCGTCACTTGACCGTGGTTCAAAATTACGAGGTCCGTCGCCAATGGCTGTCGTGTTGCTTCTAGTGCGACGTTAATAAAAACTAAACTAATCAAGCTGTTTACAACTTGAGGAAATTATAAAATTGTCTCATTAGAAATCGAAGACTTTAGCATTTTTTAGCGCAATTTGTTAAAGACTTAAAATTCGAACATAGAGAAAAATAAAAGAATTGTGATTATTTATTAACGCCTCACAAGAAGCAACACTAAGGCTACAGGTGACGAATACGACACCAGAGGTGGCATTTCCGTCAACAAACTTCCACATCACGCCCTGAGAGGACTTGAGATCTCGACCAGATTTAACGTGAATCAGCTCCGCTACACGGCGGGTCTTAAGTGGCATCAGGACTCGAATCTACGACTCGACGTAAGCTGTTGGCAGCGACCATGACCACTTGGCTACCGGGGCCAAAAATGAAAGAAAAGTTTAAAATATGGAGTTTGGTGAACTCTACTTAAATAACTGCATTCCGTTGCTAATGTATTGCGGTTATCGAGGCGCTCATGAATTATTGAAAAACATTTGATACAGCTTACAAATAAGACTGGAAGAGATTGAAAAGGTATCTCTCGTGCTGTGATCTTCAAGAAAGAGCTCTTAAGAGGTGAATATTTTTCTCCAAAAACGGAAGAAAAAGAATTTAGTTAAAATATTCAAATAATACTCTGAAAAATATTTAACAAAAGTTAATCACGCTTTTTTTAAAACAGAAAACTGAAAGGTATAAAAATATCTTAAATAAAATTTTAAAAAAAATGAAACAATGTTTTGCAAAGGACAGATTTAGCCACACAAGGCTTTTTTTTTATATATAATTATTATTAAATTATTCAATATTATATAATAATTATAGTAAACGATGAAATATCGAGAAATGGAGCATAGTAAAATTTTCCGATATTAAAATTAAGGGAAACTATAAATTATTAAATTGAATATATTTAAGCTAAATGTAATTAAAATTGAAGCAAACGATAAAATATTGAACAGTGATCCAACTAAAACAATAGCCCCTTGGGTGGTTAATAAGATCGGAGGAGATTGAAAAGATATCGTCTGTGGTGTGATCTTGAAGAAAGAGCTCCTAAGAAGTGAATATTTTTCTCAGAAAAAAAGGGCTGCCTAACATTTCTATGACCATCAAAAGAAAATACTTAGTCAAATTATTTAAATAATACTTCTATAAATATTTTATTTATCACGCTTTCATTTAAAGAGGAACTAAGTTGCATAAAAATATTTTTTAATGTAAAATAATATGAAGTTTATAAAAGCCTGTGGCGCTTAACTGAGATACGTAGGTAATTGCTGATAAATTAAGTATCATGGCTAATTACTGAGATCAAAAGAAGTGTTAACACCTCAAGGCTCTTATAAATTATATGTAATTTTAAATATAAAATGTTTTTATACTTTTTCGCCTATTTTTAAATAAATGCTTGATTCAAAAAAAAAACATTTTACTATTATTTATATATTCTTTTCAGTCTGTAAACTTAAGATTAAAAAAAAAAAAAACTACATGAGCTATTCGTGTATGCAAGATTTCAATTAAATTGGACATTCTTAAGTGCAAGCCTCCCCCTTCCCAAGTTCCGTTGCTGCTTGAGCGTACCATCGTATTGAATTGTCATATCATCGTATTGAATAGTTTTATGTAAATATAAAATTTGAGTGCAAAGAACAAGGTCTGAGACCCCTCCGAGTTCATCACTGCGTAAGTATACTACAGAATTGTAACAGATTCAAATACAGACGGGAGGGGGAAACTGCCCATGTAGACGTTATCGTCGTCGGTTCTCTGGGCTCTTGGGACCCTGCCAATGATGCTGCTCTGGTGCAGATGGGCATCTCGCGAAAATACGCGAACTTAATGCGAAATCTCATCTGCTCGGACACCATCCGGAATAGAAATGTAACAGATTCAAATACAGACGTTGCAAGAAGTTGCAATTGTAATTCAAATATTCCAAATATTTGTCAATGTAACTTATTATTAAAATCATATTTACAATAGCCTGCTACTTTAGAATAGGTGTGTCAAGGTCACTCATTTCCATTTCTTTTCCATCGGTTACCATGATTGCGACTAATGTACCATGGCCACTGCATTTATTTTCAACACTTCAGATGAGGCCAGAATTTCTTTGCATTTGGACGTGCTTTATGTTAAATGTAAAGTCTATTTTAAATATCTATAAATAACGTGTTTCTTTTTTTCCGAAATGATAATTTTTTTTGAAAGAAAAGTATACAAATTATTAAAACATATCCTGATAAAATATTCATGTAATACCTATGCATATACAAATTTATTTAATTTAAAAAGTTCCAATGAGCTGTTTAGTTCCGTTATATAAAGGTGTAAGAAAATTAAATGTTTTTAATTACATATTAACAATTGTAAAATGTTTTACAGATTTAAAACAAATATTCTAATGATGCAGATTTAAAAAAAAAAAAAAGCGCCTAACGATGATCGTGAAGCTTAAAATTTCGTTTTCATTATAAGTCTGTTTTCGAAAACAAAACGAAGTTTGTGAGGGAGGGGAGTGCCGAAATCATACTTAACTGTTGTTGCCATGGTTACAGACGCCAGTGGCGGTGGGGATCTGTGATTTTGATACACCTATTACAAAGTAACATTATAAACTGACTTTTTGCTTTGCCATGTTAGGAATAGTTCTTATGTTTATACATGCGGAATCCTGATCTATGTGTGAAGTGATAACTAGAGATAATGAATAAAATGATTCGGCGTTGATGTTATTTTATTTGTACTTAAACTAAACACCGTTAAAGTTTTTAGTCAGTATAGCTATCCAATATCGCAACAAATATTTTACCTGCATCTTACTCGTACAGCGGGCGATCACAAGTGGCGACTCGAACCATTCGACACATCTATTTCATATGACTTCTGAAAACAAAAATAACTACTTTAATAGATATCAAAGCGAATATTAAAATTCCATCCTTTTGGCGAGAAAAACCGAACATTTAGTTTTAAAAATTAGAAGCTCATTTTCAAATAAATAAAACCATGACAGAAGAAACTAAATTCAATTATTTATTATCGTAGCCTGAGCCTATAAGTAATGTTGACAATATGTGGTCTATTGTATTGTCATCGCCGTTGTACATGAAGGCAAAATTTCCACTTGGTCCACTTGAACATTTGAATACAAATTTTGAAACAAAAAAGCATTTTTTACATTTATAAATATGATCTTAACAAGTCAAATAAAATCTTTGGAAAAAGAAGAATTTATTTATTTTTTGTTAAATGACAACCTTTCATTTCCAAATTGATTGGGAGGAAGAGGGATTACATTCACATATAAAATAGTAATTCTGAATTTCAAAATATTCGGACTCAAGTATTATTAAATAATCAATCTAAATTTTATGGAACCTGAGATATTGCTATAATATAGAGTTTACTTGTGGTAGAAACTTCCTAATGGAATGTTTCGCAAACTTAATCTCTGCATTACTGCTTGTACTCAAACTTGAATTTGTATGCATATGTAAGAAAAACACATAATTTTTATTGACTGAATACATACATTAGGGATTGAATGTTAATTTCAGAAATAAAAGCTTTTCTCCCTCTTTGTAGCTTTCTATATAGAGAGAGTAATAGCGAGAATTATGAATTCTACATTTCAAAAACCTGCAGTGAAAAATGGGTCGATTGTTGCTTCATTATATAAAACATTTAGATTAATGTTTGATCTTAAAATAATGAAACATATAAACAACATATTGTTCCGTTAGAAGTTTAGTTTAGTTTTTATTAACGTCGCACTAGAAGCAACACGAGGGCTATTGGCGACGGACCTCGTAATTTTGAGCCACGGTCAAGTGACGAGGACGACACCCCTCTCCTAACATCCACACCAAGCCAAAGGGAGGACTTTGGGCCCCGAACAGATTTAAAGTGCATCAGCTCCGGCTACACGGCGGGTCTTTGGTAGCCTAGGATCGAACCCGCGCCTGTACGAAAACCGCCAGCCGCTAGTCCACGACCTTGACCCCTAGGCTACCGCGGCCCTTGTTCCGTTAGAAAATGACATTTCAGAAGCTCGATATTAAAATCATAGAAATTTAAAAATAATATTGTACGAAAAGAAACACTCAACAAAAACAATACAATTATCTTTTAAATAAATATCGAGCAATTTGGGGGCGCTTTTTATTTCATTGGTTTTAATGAAATCGTACTGAGAAGCCACACGAGGTTATATTGTCGACAGACCTCGTAATTTTGAATCTTGGTCAAGTGACGAGGGGGAAACCTGAGCTGGCTCCTCCCTCACTTAACTTCCACAACATGGCAACGGGACGACTTTGAGCCTTTGCAGATTCAACGTGTCTCAGCCCCAGCTACATGGTGGGTCTTAAGAGGCATCAAGGCTCGAATTCACGACTCGACGAAAACCACTGTCGGAGAGTCCGCAATTGTGACTACTAGGCTACCGCAGCCACGCTTTATATTTTATTTATACAACGTTTCATTAATGACATTTATAAAATGCTACCTTGTGACATTTTGAACCTTGGGCATTATTAATACTTCTTACTGCATTATTACACTGTTTTTCACATTTGCTTATGAACTGATACTTATATTTTTGTGCATTTTATTGAAAGAAAAAAAAATGACTTCTGATAACCTTTTATATCCTTTAAAATGGGAAGAAGTTGGCTTTCTGTCAGCTTAGGATGTTTAGCTTTATACCATGCAAACGCATTTTTCTTCATCCGTGAAAATATCTCCGTAAAAATGTTTCCAGAGAGTATTTGTTTTGAAGAATAAGGATCCACAAAACTCTTCAGACTTATTCTCATATCCTGAAAAAAGAGAAACGTTTAATATTTTATACATAATAAAATGGTGGTTCAAAAAGTACACGTTTTTGACACAGAGGGCGATACAAAAACTTATTAGTGTTACCATTGTGTACTGACATCTATGAATAAGCGCCAAAACAAATATGAATCTGGTTCATTTTTTGGTTTTAATTTGACAGACATTTTGCTGCTAAATCAAAATGGAATTGCAGCCATGTCGAGTTGTCGCCATCGATGATACCGGGATTCGTCATAAAACACACCAGAAACTAAGAAATAATCAGTGGGCAATTTCCGGTGAATATGCTCCAAGGAAAGGGAAGACTGTCTCATTGGCCAAAAATGCTATGAATTTTTTGGGGAGACGAAGGATGTCATTCTCATAGAATTCTTAGAAAAAGGACAAACGATAAAGGATCTCTATTGCAGTGAGCTACCCCATTTCCTATTCCTAACACAGATACTTTTGAATCCCCCTCGTATATTCATACCCCGCACTACCACCAATATATAGGGTGTTTCGAAACTCATTGGCAAAAATTTAAGGGGAGATAGAAAACATCTAAACAAGCAGGTTTCAACCTATAATGGATAGTTGGAGAGCAAGTACGGTGAACATCTAGATGGTGCTGTAACGGAAAGCATAAGCGATTTTTCTTTGATATTGCATGGCGAATTACAGTAATCAGGAAAATGACGTTATGTAAGAAACCTCATGCTTTATATTTTTTACCACAGCACCGTCTAGTGGTTCATCGCTTGTTCTGCACCTGTATATTTCAAGGCGAAAATCACTTATTTATTCTAACACCAGCTAAATTTTTGCCCATAAATAGATACACAGGGTCTGGGGATATAGCCAGGCACCCTTCCCCTGGAGATTATATCAGGATACTAGTCCTCAAGGTTGAGGGACCTCAAGAACTTGACTTTTTTTGGGTAGGTACAGACTTCATGATCACGAAGGATCTTTTTCCTTCCCATGGGGTTTGTTGTCTTTGATAAACAAGGTTGACACGTCCCCGCGATACCCTAATGAGCTTTCTTAATTTTCAACCCTCCTTCTTATCAATCATTTTCTACCTATTTTCAATTTTTTTTCCAAACGTCTAGATCAAAGCTTTTCCTCATTTCAGGCAGCGTGGCCATATATCGATCTTGCGCCATTAAAATATCACTCACTCACTAATTTTTTGCCCTTGAGTTTCGAACCTCCCTGAATTAACACGCATTTCAAATGTTCTATTAGCAAAATATAAAACGTATATGGTGACGATCCCACCTAATCCTGGAGGACCAAACAAGTAGTCATACACTTCTCGTATTCTTTCAACGTATACTTTGGTTGTTCTCCAAACTCGCGAATAAACATTCAACCAGTGAAAGGGTGGGTTTTGGAAGTTTTTTAGAGAGGGGAATTTGTTCATATATGTTACATTTATATGTGTGTGCATAGCTATATATGAAAACGACACAACTACAGGATTGAAAATAAAAGAATCCTGGAAGGATATTTGAGTGTTTTCATTTAATTGTTGCGTACGAAAACTACTTGTTGAGTACTAATGAGTTTTTTCTAAAGTTCTAGTTAATTTAAAAAAAACGGCTTTTCCTATTCGTGGCTCTGTGTGAATTGACTTTTTTTTGTCGCTTTACTGGCTTTTATAATTAGGAATGTACAGATCCATTACTTCTTCCTTCTCTCGTATTTGATTATTTATACAATCACTATATACTAGTCCAATGAATATAGAGTCCCACTATTATGATTACCAAGATATTTTATTCAGATTTATGTATAATCAAATTTCAATCCCTAACTTTTTTTACTATTCGTGTTGAAAGAATCCATATATGCGTCTGTACCTGAAAACTAATATTACAAAGATAACGTATATCTTACCGAACCTATCGGTTTCGAGTCTTTAGTGGATTTAGGTATGAGGGTTAAACTCACTGATCTTTTGTAGGTCCTTTCTACGTCTATTTCTAAATTTGCGTATCACAGTTTGAGGGCCTCTCGAGAGTTAACCTTTTTCAGTTAAGTACAGACATCACTCACTCTAGATACCCTAGTTATCTTTCCTTTCTCATGGGTTTTACTGTCTTTAGTAAACACGGGGGACGCGCCACTGGGATACCACTAATTATTTTTCATTTCCAATCTTTGTACTTGTCAAACAAATTACATTCCCTCCCCCTCCATTTCCTCAAACGTCTATATCACAGTTACAATGTTTTTGGCACAGCATAGCATCATTTGGTTCCTGCGCCGCTAAACTTCATCATCGTTCACCCAGCGCATTTGAGAAGCGTTGAATTGGATCATTTTTGGACTTGTTCGTTGTTTTCCTTTCCTAATCTCAATTAGGGAAAATATCCTTTTTCTACTCATATAAAAACTAGAGATTTCCCCTCCAACACTATTCATTTCGTTCCATATAACAGTGCAATACTCCTCCCATCGTTGAGAGGGGAAATAATAATATTCAGGGAATATCATCTTTTTTCCACTCATCCATTCATAATATACATACAGAGAGAATGTGTGTCTGTGCATGTATATGCTTTTTTAGAGTTTTTTTGAGCATCAAATTTTGATAAATACTCTTTATACAAACGTGAAGCTTTTTTTTAAACACTTCAAGAAAAAAATCTGATTCAGTCAGAAAAATTTCATTTCCTCTTTTGGAATTCAAGGACGGATTCCTTGCTTATTGACCTCAGAGACTCCAAGACATTTCTAACTATATTCGGTGAAAGATTCTTCATTCATTTAATTTTTGTATAATTCAACATTTCTTACATATTTGGAGTTTTTTCTTTCAAATAGAATTCCATCCATACGTGTCGCATATGTGTGTGTCTCATTATTGTTAACAAATTTTGGTATTCAACACTTAGACGAATTCTGTTCTCCATTGTAATTGCATCCTACAGTGAAGGACAGAAATTCGTCATACACTGAGACGAATATCTGTCCTTTACTGTAGGATGCAATTACAATGGAAATCATTTATTTCTTGTAAGAAGAGCAACAGAAAAGACTCAACGTATTACATAAACCTTTAATCGTGAGACGGGAGAATGAATTTAACTACACCTTGAAAGATTTTAAAAGAAAACACCCGATATTAACCAATAATTTTTTTTTTTTTTTTTGAGTGAGCAAACTTCATTAAAAATAATATTTTCGGCTTTAAGGTTCCCATCTGGGAACCATTTTGAATTCGAGAACGTAATGTTAATCCTGTGGAGTTTCTACTTTACTCCTCAAGCCTTGACTATTGTAGTGATTTTAATGCTATAAATTATATCGAAAAGAGTTACAAATGATAGAGATTTCTGTAAAATCACGTTTTCTCCCTGATTTTTGAAAATATTTTAAAATTATTCTTAAAGATCGAAAAACCTAAGAAAGAATTATTAAAATCATCGTAAAATTATTTCTTAAAAATCGGAGAAAAAATTTAACTACGCAGAAATTTTCATTACTTTTGCTCTCTCGGATATACTTTATTGTATTCAAATAAATACAACAGCTTAGGTTTGAGGAGGAAAGCAAAAATTCCATACGATTAACAATACATTCACGAAATCAAAATGGGTGGTAGGCGGTAGCCTTAACAGAGAATTTCAACGGATTTAAACACGCGAAACTGGTAGTTTGACAAGAGTTTGAAGCACGACAAAAATCAAATGCTAATATTAGGTTCCGATACCTGAATTCATTTGACTGATATCGGACTAAAAGAAAAAGTAACATGAAAAGGCAGAACTTTCTGTTCGATGATTAAAGTTCCGGCCGATAAACTTGGGAAAGCAAAGAATCATCAATATGTATCAAGTTAATAATCATCACTAGATGAATATTAACTTAACGTAATTTGATGTTAAAAGGAAAGAACAGCTCTATACGTATAATCCATTTAAACAAAAAGGAGAATCAGAGATTCGCAGAAAATCAAAGTTTTTGTAAGAAATGGTCTTCACCAATTTGTCTGTTCCGAGTTCTATTGAAGACACTTATTAACTTAAATCCTTCATTTAGTTTCTTTTTTTCATGTTGTTGCTTAGGCACAAATGATGTTTTCTGAATCAACTTTGATTGATTGTTTATTAATGTCTCACGTAGTATCAACTCTAAGGCTATCGGTTAAGTGACGTCACCACTCCTGAGCAGGCACAACCACGACAGATTTAACGTGTATCAGCCCCACAACACAATGGGTCTTCAGTGGTATCGAACTCACGTCTCGATGGAAAAAACGCCCGTCGCGAGTTCCCAAACTTAACAACTAGGCTACCGCTGCTGCATTCGCAATTAACAGTAAATGTTATAGAATTCACAATCAACAATTTTACGGAAATATTAGTAATATTTTTTTAATTTATGAAAAATATAATTTTAATTTAACCCCTCAGGCTTATTACTAGCGTATTTAAAACTTTCCCATCGTTTCGTATTCAACTGTAATTCAAGGGTCAAGGTCGCTCACTTCGCAGTGCATAGTGGTCAAGGGTCAGAATCCGACTTCCTATTCAAAGAAATCATTGTGGTGGCTGCACTGTGTAAATGGAGTTGAACATCAATTTCTCAAACAGCGCAGTGTGGAAGTTAGGGGTGGGAATTTAGTATTAAATTGACTCTCTAATCGCTTGATTGTGGTTTAAACCTACGAAGTCTATTGTCAATGACCTTCAAGTAATTTCTAGTTCCAAGCAAGCCAAGTCCATGATTTCCAAGTTCAGAAATATGCATCTTTTTTTAAAGCGATGAAATGTAAATGTCGCGAAATTTTTCCTTCATGTTTGCGTTGTAAATTTTTATCTGATTTCTTGAACGACTGAAATAGATCCTTAAATTTTTTTTTCTGTATTAAAACAAACAAAATGTATCTGAAACCTAGATAGAATTTTGGTAATGGCATGAGTTGCTTACTTTATCAAAATAACTCCCGGAACTTTGATATAAACCGGACATTTTCGTTACTCATCAAAACTGAAGAGACACTTATTCACTATCACATATTCTGATAAGACAGCAAGAAAAAGATGGTTTTTTTTAAAAAAAATCTTATCTAGACTTTTCATTGGCTCTTTTTAACTATAAAGTAGTACAATTTTATTTTTAGCATCTTAACACAACAGTACTTCAATAATTCAGTTACTGTAACGTCATTTAATTTCAAATAATACAAAAACCAACAACTATTCGAATTCCTACAAAAGATATTTTTCTAAAATCGTAATCAAGAACTATACAATATCATTATGTATAAAAACTTTTTTTTCTGCAAAATACATCGTAACAACTTTATTTAAAATATATGCAGCAAAGTTAATGTAAAATTATCTGTCCGATATTATGATGTTGACCCTTGTGATGAGATTGGATTATTTTGCAAATATTTGTATATTTGTTATGTGATTTTATGAGAACAATAGCTATATATATTTCTATTAAGATATATATAATTTACATATTTATCATTTGCTTTTATTTTAATATTATGGTGTTCTAATGTAAATAATGACTGTTGATCGCCATGTTTTTGAAGGAATAACTGTATTAATGATGGGTGTGTGTGTGTCTATATTTGTGTGTCCCTTCTTCAAGCCAAGGATTTGTGTTGAAACTTATCAAATCATAATTTTGCACCTGCTGGCATGAGGGAAGGTTCACATTATTTTAAAATTTGTTTTCAAGCATCAATGATGTTTTTTTTTTTTTTTTTTTTTTGACAAAATGTTAATATAACCTTTTCTTTTTAATGGGTTTTCTTTAACTCTCACTGTAACTTTGCTTCAAAACTTTAAAAGCTTTTTTCTCAGATATTAAAGATCTCAATTGAGCTGAAATACATGATTGTTTTGGATGACAATACGATAATTTAACTATAAATAATAAAAATTAATTGATGAAAACTAATTATTTAGAGAACTATATTTTACGCTAAGTTTCTCACCAAGTCGCCAAATGGGCGCCAGACCAGTCGTTTAATAATGTATTAATTACATGTAGATGATATAATATCCAATTTAATAATTTATCTTTTGCTATAATTTTAATAACATTTAGCTTAATTGATTAACAACGTCAAATAATAAAATAAATTATTAAAACTAATTATTGAATAAATTCAATTTGATTCAAGGTTCCCTTAAAATTTAAGGTATAAAAAAATTATGTTTCGCAAAGTGTAAAGTTTGAAAGAAAACCCATGTTTAAAAAAACTTTTTTTTTTACCGGTGTTATTATGAGTGAAAAACAAATTTTCTATGATGAAAATTATATTATATTCCTGGTTATCATTAACAAATTCCAATTAGTCTTAAAATTGAAAATTCAGCACTTCTCTGTTATAGCAGCGCCCGATGATAAATCGCCGAGTGGTTGTATCAAAAGATAGGTTTCACAAGTTTGGCGACGACTTGGCGTAATCGTAATTTGACGAGCGCCGCTATAACAGAGAAGTACCTAAAATTCTTTCAAATTGCTTTCCTTTATATAGAAGAATTTATTTAACTTCACACTTAAACATCAGGCTGTTAAATTAGTTAATGTCGCTTTGAATTACTTCAAATTGTTCATATTTCAACATGGAACATTTTGTTTAAATTATTATAATTTTTTCAAGTTTTTCATTATGTTTAATGTATTTATGTTTGTCAGTATAATTTTATTTCGTTTAAAAGACGGTTCGATTTCCATTAAATCTATCGATAATTAATTTCCGACGAGTCTGTTTACATTCAGTGCAATATTTTAAGATATTTCGGGTACAATAGGAACTTTTTTAGTGGTCATGCTGAAGCTATATTCTTGGCAGGATTACGAGTTAAGCAAAATCGTTTTAATCATCGCTTCATGGAATAAGTAAAAAAAAAAAAAAATCAATACTTTTTACATAGGATTTAGTACATATTTTTTTCTTGTTTTTCTTTTTTCTAAGCGTTCATGACAGTTAAGTTTCCATTTCTTTCATTTGAATGCGTTCTTTAATCATTTTATGAACAAGAAATACACATGTACTATAAAATAAATAACTAGAAAGAAATAGCCTACAAACGCTGGTTGTAACACAACTCATAAGGAGAAGACAATAGTTCTCTTCACTCAACATCTTTCACTCTGTTGAATAAGGAACGAAAGGTTACAGATTAATATATTTTGGCAGATATTGTATGCATTACTTTCTTTATTGACAATCGGCTGTTTTGAAGTTCAAATGAACCAAGGACAATTAAATGGGCGCTTACTTTATATTATGAATTCAGAAATTTGGTGTCAAAAAAGAACTAGATACAGCACATTCAATATGTGAATAAGAAAATCGAAATCTATAAAACACGCTTTAGAAATGAAATCGGTATGTAAATCATCTCGGGAAAATCAATTGAATAAGACAGGCAAATCTAGTTCAGCTGTATGCACAAAGGATTTAAAATAATGTTTCGAACAATTCTTATATTTTAATAATTACAAAAGATGTCAGCTATGAAAATCTAACCTATAGTCTGTTATTTTAGAATAGGTTTGTTAAGCTCTTTCATTTTCGTTTATCCTTCATTGTTTACCATCGGAGCTACTAACGTAACATCACCATTGCATTTATTTTAAACACTCAGTTGAGATCTGAATTCCTTTGAGTTTGGATGTGCTTTATGTTAAATGAAAAGTGTATTTTAAATATCTATAAATAACGTTTTTCTTTTTTTCAAAAAGAAAGTTTTTTAATTATTAAAACATATTCTCATAAAATATTAATATAATATCTATGCGTATACAAATTTGTTTAATTCAAAAAGTTCAAATGAGCTGTTTAGTTCCGTTATATAAAAGTGTAAGAAAATTAAATGTTTTTAATTACATGCTATTAATATTTACAAAATATTATACAGATATTATTTCAAAGATGTAAATTTAAAAAAAATGCGATAATCATAAAACTTAAAATTCCGTTTTCATTACAAGTGTGTTTACGAAAATATAAAAACGAAGTGTGTGTGGGGGGTTCATGTCCAATCTCAACTATAGTTACAGGCGGCAGTTGGGGGGGGGGGGGGGAGACCTTGAAGCGCCTATTGTAAAGTAACAGACTATAGCAGATGACAATGCGACAAATAAATAATATTAGAAACTTGATAAATCAGAGCATGTCAATTATTCAATTAAAATAGACTAAAATAATATGAAAGAATAATTTCCATCATAATCAAGGAGTTTTCTAAATTTATACGTAAAGTAAATTTGTCTTTATTTAGAATTAGTATGTTAAAAGTTCTTTGAATATTATACTCGTATTTCAAACGATATAACTGAATCACTTCACTTTTTTACTGAACGTTGATTAGATTTCTATTCTGATATTTTTGTTTCAGCCATTTTTACCGGAATAACATAATATTTTATGTGTTGTAAAGAGTGGAAGAATTTCTATTTTTTGCTCCAAAAAACTATTTTTAATTCGATCGATAAGGCTAAGAGAAAAGCATAAATTTGGTTTTAAGAATTAACGCTCCTAGTGTGTTTGCGACTTGAAAAATTTTCATTTTTAAAAATTTTCTTTTCTCAAAGTTCTCGTAGACTAACCGATTGTCATTGTTACACATTACTAGATTTAGCAATACCGCTCAATTATCGTTTCAAAACTAATATAAGTACAATTTTAATTGCATAATATCATTAAGTCTGAATCTCTTTTTCTAAATAGAAAATATTTATCCATATTTTTTAAACTATACAATGCATTAAAAAGTTTCGATTACTATATTTCCCTATAAAAAATCTACTATTACGGTAACACCGTACGAAAGCATGAAATGAATAATTTCCAATAAAATCTTTTAGTGTTAGATTTTTAGGATTACTTTATTTGGCACCTAAATTTCAGTTCTGTTTCACTGACGGCAGATTTTTTTAGCTTGAAAACAACAGATAATTTATGAACATTAGAATAATTCAGTAGATTTTAAAAAATGTATACTATTTAAGTTAATAAAATACTTTTTTTGAAAATATTTGAAGATATCTGGATGTTAAATTATATTTTAATAAACACAATACATCGATTTATAATGTGATAGCACAATTATGAGCTAACCAAATACGTTCTCAATAGCACGTTATACATCATTTATTCACATACAAACTCAATATTCGAATTTTTAGTAAGTAATATATAAGTTCCACATTCACTAAAATAAAAAATTAAGCAATAAAGGTAATATTAATCTGTCATTGATACGCGTTAAATACAATCAGAGAACTTTTCAAAAACCATGAAGAATTATTTGAGCAATCACAATTATTATTCAGCTAAAGAAAAAAAAATTATACCTGTCTGTAAGTAATATTCCGAAACAATTGTTAAAATATTTTGTTTTTGTCCTTTCTTCTCCGAAAAATGTTTCTCCTTCGTCTGCGTGAACTTTTCTTAATTCTTTCCATTTTTACTAATCGGTGTTTCTTCAAATTGGCTGTCAAAATACAATATTTTATTAATGTTCTTATAGTTTTATTTTGAAAATCAGACTTAATTCTAATTTGACGTTAAATGTTAACATCATGCAAAGAAGTTATACTTATAACATAAGAAAATTATAGAATGAATATTAGACGTCCTACTCTGGGACAACATATTATACTTATAACTTGTTAAAGACTTAAGTCATTGACAAATACGATGTGTTATATTCTTCATAAAAATATATGTATTAATGAGAATTGAAATTCATGCAGAAAGCATCATTGGTCATGTAAAACGGAAGACTTTACTTTCCTTCACACCATTTCAGTATTAGTATTCCTTTCTATGGATGCGATGATGAGCAATTGGTAAAAAAAAATTAAGTAATGGAAATATTTTATTATGTTGTCCAAAATATAAAATAATGAAACTTTACGTGGTATTTTATCTTATGAAAATATTATCAAAGATCAGTTAAATAATATCGGTATTTCTTTCAAGGTAAAATTGTTATGTCACAAGGTTTGCTATTGACTAAGTAAAACTAAATGATATTACATATAAAGAGTAATTTCGAATAACTTAATTTAAAAATTAACATATTTTAACATTATAAAATGTTAGATACAAAATAATATAGAGAAATTGTTTGTAGTAAATAAAATATGCATGAAAACAATTACGAAAAGAGGAAGTTAAAACGAGTATTTTAATACATTAAATAGACTATTAGAGGAAAGACATACTAAAAAATAAACAGTCATCTTTTCAAAATTGAATAAAAAAATAGCAGCCAATTGCTTCGAATCTCGTTCATCGACTTTATAGCAAAAGATTCAGATAAAATTGGTAAAATATGTCTTATTTATAATCGATATAGAGACAAAAAAAATTAAAATGTTAGACTATCTTTTTATCACTCTAGAAAAACATCAACAGCTTTGAAATAAATTGAGCGACTGAATAGTTTTTTACGAAACTGTTCAGACGCTCAACAATTTGATGAAACTTTCAACAGTTTGTTACAAGATTTATAGAGCTAGACAATAATTTTTCTGTTTTCATACAATGAAGATTAGATTTAAATTTCATAGTTTGTCATTCGATTTTAATAGAAATAAACTTGAGATAACATGTTTAAAAGTTAGAGTGAATACAACTAAGAAAAATAAGCCGTTACCTTATTTCCAAGAAAAATGTTCAACTCAGAGTCTTAGTTAAAAGATTCAATAGCAATGGAGAGATAAATGTAAAGATATGCTGCTTTTATACCTTCTTTCAGATTGTATGGACAAAGTTCAAGCACTAAAATTTAGTAAATGTGAAAGTGAAACTAAGGAGAAAAAAAAAAAAAGATATTTCTTTCTTCTCGATTGTTAGGCTCAAATCATAGTTTTTTAAAAAGTGACCTTCACCAATTTCTTTAATATTAATACTTCAGAAAAAAAAATCCGAAATATATTCGCAGATTAAGAAATTGAATCTTTGGTTTGTAATTAACGCAAAATCTGCGAGAAAAGTTTTATTTGTATATGTCTGAGTAGTATTCTTCACATTAATGTTATCAACGGACAGATAAAATAAAGATTGGTAAGAAAGAGTGCAATAACTGTTTATCGACGAAAATAAAGCAGCGGAAAGATAAGTAAATGTTTTTTTTATATATATAAAAAGAATAATATATAGTTCGACTTAGTTTACGACTTCAAAGAATTTTTGCACAGAATAGTGAAATTTCAAGGTATTTTTTATACTCTATAACCAAAAGTTCGTTTGCTTTATTCGATATTTCAGTCATGTATTCTGAACTCAGGATTAATGTATGAGGTTAAAATTGTGACTGTATTACTTCAGTTTAATTTTTTTTAAATACATTTATTATGAATGATGTATTAATTTTAGATACACAAAACGTTCTTTAAATGTCTTCTTCGTAGATTTGCAGTAAAAATGAAGCGTTTTTCGTACAAACTTGGATAATTTTCTTAAATTGTAGCGAAATATTTCAGTCCGTAGAATATGCTTAAAGCAGGGTTGAGCAAATAGTGGTTCGATGATAGTTTTTTGTAGCGAGTGGAAAAATTTTCGCTCTCGATAAGCGCAAAAATCTAAGATCATGCCTAGAACTAAGCAAGCCCCTCAGAGGAAGCAAAGTTCACCACGGATAACTGCGAAGAAGCGACAGAACCCACCGCGGTCAAAATGATCGAAGTTGACGAAAGCAGTTATCTTCCTACTCACGAACATTTTAGGAGGTGTAACAAACTAGATGGTATCATCCGGGAACTAGCAGCCACGAACGAGGCAATTTTCTCTCTTGAGGGAAAAATTCCAAAATATTCCTCTATTTCCTCACCTCTACAGACCAGGAACGAAGGAAGACGCCGCAAAAAGTATCGAAGCTTTTAAAGTTGAACGAAGCAGACTACAAGGTGCGTTCAACTTAAATATTCCTTGCCCAATTGACGGGTGCTTGCACATTCGCATTTTTGAAACCTAAATCTTAACTTAAATGTAAATCTAAGTCCAACATCTGGCAAAAAAAAAAAAAAAAAACGTAAACTTGACACAAACTCAGAAAAATCTAGTTTCAAATATCCTACCAAAACAGCTAAACGGTCCAAACTTGCTGCTGATAACTCGATTATAGAAACAGTTAATAAATTCAACACCCTTTGAATCAACAACCAGGTTGACGTTGCGGGGGCTATTCTTCCACCCTCAGTTGCAGAAAAAATTCAGCCAGTCATGCGCCGGTTGACCAGTGACTATAACTTAGTCCTACAACACATCCTTAAAATAGCACCGTCAGCTATTAATAAGCTGTCTGGTAACTGCTTTAAAATCTTCCCTGATTCATCTGACGAATACAGGGAAATCATAAGGAACCTCCATGAAAAAAAAAAAGCAGAATTTTACTTCATGCAACTACAAAATTTGCCGCCTCAAAAAATTGTCATAAAAGGCTTACCACCTACCTCAGACATTGACGAAATAAAACAATAAATAGTTAACCAAGAAGCTGTTGTGGGAAAAGTTGCGCAATTAAAGCACTTTAAAATAAAACAACACCTCCCAATCTACATGGTAGAAATAAGAAAAATTGAAAATGCAAAGGACATATTCACCGTTAAACAAGTGTTGCACATGTAAGTAGTCATTGACGACTTTAAGCGAAAGCGAGGAGCGACGCAATGCTACAATTGCAATTATTTTCATCACTCCTCTACTAATTGTGAAATGCGAATCAGATGTCTGAAATGTGGTGAAAACCACAGTACGCCCGAATGCAAAATCAAAAATATGCAGGATCACTCAAATGCATAAATTGCAACAATTTTGGCCTCATGTTGTTGTTGCAATGTTGCCTCATGAGAAGGCTACCCTCTTTTCCCAAACCTGGGAAGGGAAAGTAACCAATAGAAACAAAAATACCAATAGTAATGGAATTAGACTTGATACTTCTTATGCTCAGGTAGTTAAACCCACCCAGCCACAACAGAAGGTGCCACTCGACGCTACCTCGAAAATAGCTGAAGAAACTATTAAAGGCCAAGAAACAGTCAAAATCTGACTGCAAAAATAAAAATGAATCAAACTGTAATTTTACTATGTTTGAAGCCATCAAGGAGCTTAAAATTTTTTTCCAACTCTTCCAAGGTCTGGTGGACGCTTGTGAAAGAATGAGCAAAATTCCAGATAAAATAGACAAATTAAATATTTTTCTGCAGGGTAATAATACTGACTTCTAGATTTTAAAATTCAATCCTCTTGACTTAATAATAGTCATCTGGAATGCAGATAGTGTAAGATCCTGTTTTGTTGAGTTGCGGGATTTCATAGACAAGCATAGCCATGACCTAATTTTACTACAAGAAACACAACTGAGACCTATACACGATTTTAAAATAGCTAACTATACAACATACAAAAACGACAGAACCACACCCGACATAATAAACCATATGCACGGTGGCATTGCAATTCTAATCAAATCAACTCTCCCCCACTACAACATCCCTATTCCTCAAAATGAAATGGCTGAAGCTACAATTGTATCTTAATCATTTCCCTTTACTTTGACCCCAGTTGTAGACCAACTTTACTCCCACAAGTCATGTAAAAGATCCTACTTGTAGGAGCATCCTCCATTATCTGCGAGGACTTCAACATTAAACACACTCGATGGGGTTGTGTTAATACTTACCCAGAGTATCAAACTCCAAAAATTTGCAGATCAACATAACATGGAAATTCTGACTCCTCCCACTCCTACCCGTTTGGGCCATTCTTCGCACTCGATCACAGATCTCATGATAACGAGTGGCTGCTATTGGCCAGCTAATCTCACTTTTCTCCCCGAACTTTCTTCCGACCATAACCCGGTCCTTATTGAAATTAATATGGCAAACCAGCTCGAACGAGCTCCGACTAAAGTTTCCACCTATTGGTGCACTTTTAGCCAAAATCTCAGGAACAATCATTTCTCGCATCCAACCATGAAAATCAGAAAGGAATAAGAAGAGCATGTTGCCCACATTACAAACAACATTTTGAATGCACATAGAATGCATCAAAAACACGAAGATCACAAGATACAATTTACTTCAGCGGGAAAATTTGAAATCTAATCAAGTATCGAAATAAGACCAGGAAACCCTGGCAATACTCGAAAACCCTGCCGATAAAAAACACCTTAAACAAAATCAACAAATGAATTAGGAATAAAATCAAAAATGAAAACATGTACACTTGGAAATCACCACTTTCCTCGCTTGACCTCAGAAAGTGTCTCCCTCAGGGGAGCTGCAAAAGAGTTAAGAAGGAAAAGTTCAGATGTTTCGGCTCTAACCGGCCCCATAGGTACCGTACTTAGTGATAAAGATAAATTAGAAATACGTGCTGTATCTCTCCAAAAAAAAAAAACACACACACACACAGTTTCAGCTAAAAAACATACAAACACCTACACACTACAGGACAGTTACACATATCGTTCACGGATACTTATCAAACGAAAACTACTTCATAAATGCCCTCCCCCTTGCCAACCATCTGAAATCATAAAGTATATTAATAAAATCTTAATTAGTAAATCTCCCAGTAACGACGGGATAGCTAATAAAATGATTAAAAATCTTCCCTTTTCTACGGCATTCCAATTAACAATATCATTAACCATATGCTAGTCTTAGGTCACTTTCCTAATCAATGGAAAACGGCCTCAATCGTCCCCATTCTGATATCAAGCAAAGATCCTATCTCGACTGAAAACTATCACCCAATATCTCTGCTTCCGATTCTTGGAAGAATAGCAGAGAAGATAATACTTAAAAGACTCACTGCCCACCTTCAAATAACAAGATCATTATGCCGGAACAGCATGGCTTTATGCCTCAGCTCTCCAATACCCATCAACTTCTGAGAGGGGTCAAATTTATTCGAACGGGTCTGGAAAATGGAAAATGAACTGGGGCAGTGTTCCTAAACATCAGAAAGCCCCTCAGGGGACTCATCTACCTGAGATGAGTACGGGCTTCACAACCCCGAGGTACCTCAGTGATCTTTGTTTTCCTCTTCTTCTCCCCCCCCCTCTTTTTTTCCTGTCATGTGTTTTGCTTTGGGGGATTTTCCGCTTGATATTTTATGATATCAAGCGGAAAACAGTTTAAACTAACATAGTTTTATTTCTTATTAGTGTTTGTTTAACTCTTGTCTTAAAAAAATATATATAAAAAAAAATGAATAAAATTATTTAAAAATAAAAAAAAAATATTTGTGGTGTCTCTACTAAAACACTAAAAGGCCGACGGCGTATCAATGCCGATTTCCTGCATGCCTAGCTCTGGCAATACGGGGCCCCAGTACCCCTCATGCGGAGGTACCTAGTGGGAGACCGCATGGGCGTGATTGGAAAAGGCCCTGGTTGGGGAAGGGTGTGCGAGGAGAGGAGTTGCGGGCGTCGTCGGTAACAGTTTTGGAACGTCATCCTATAAAATGTTCCCAGAGGGAGAGCCTTGGTTGCGTGTGGCTGGATGGTGTGACCTCCCTCCCATTGCGAGAAATCCTCCTCGGCTTCGGCCTTGGACCTGTGATTCTGCCTGGGCACGTAATGGGGCAGATCACATTGTCCGGCTGGAACGAATCTCTCCGGAGGTTACTCGTTTCCACGTTAGGAAAGGGTGGGGAGACGGGTCTGGCGGGGACCCATCAAACTAGAAGTCTTTCCGTGAATTTTTTTTCTTTAAGGCAATATGGTGACAACTAAAGATATTCAGATTTTGGCTCCCAAGGCTAAAAATGCTACAAATGCAACATGGGCAGACCGTGTTGAACAACACGAATCTACTTCTAGTGAGGCGATACATTTACATGACACAAATAAAAAAAATATTCCGAACACAAGCACCATACGTTTTTTTATAGTTAAAAGAGTGGAGGATTCCTTCAATAACGTTTCTCCTTTTCTTATACAAAAGGGAATACAGGGTATGATTAGAACAGTCAAAGAAATTAAGAAATTGAGATCAGGTGACTTATTACTTGAAGTAAATAATGAGATACAGGTGGAACTTGTTATGAAGATGAAGTCTTTGGGACCTTTTCCCGTGTCCACTTCACCTCATAGCAATTTAAATTATTCTCGTGGCGTTGTATCATCACTGGACTTAGCGAATGTGTCAGAACAGGAGATTTTAGAGAATATGCAGGACCAGCAAGTTTGTGGCGTTCGAAGGATTTCGATTAAGAGAGATGGTAAGGTGCTTAATACACAGCACCTCATTTTGACCTTTTCGAATCCTACCCTGCCACAGACAGTGCAGGCTGCACATCTAAGACTCTCCGTCCGACCATACATTCCCAATCCTCTACGATGTTTTCATTGCCAGCGTTTTGGTCATTCTAAGAACGCATGTAGGGGACAATTGACGTGCGCTCGCTGTTCAGCAACGGGACACGATAGTGCTTCCTGTAACGCTGCAGAGAAGTGCGTCAATTGTCAGGGCAACCAACCTGCATATTCTCGCTCTTGCCCTAAATGGGCAGAAGAGAAAGAAATTACGACTGTTAAAACTCTGCAAAACGTTCCATACCCTGAGGCAAGACGTATAGTAACTTCCCGTACCCCTGTACTTGGAAAGAGTTACGCCACCGCCACACAAGCTATAAAGATTTCAAAATCTACTCAATTTCCTGAACCTCTTACTGCCACTCAATCTACAACTAAGACACCACAACAAAAGAAAAATTTAAATGTTTTTAAAACCCCTACATCTAGAAAGGTTAATGCTCCACAGCAAACGAAAAAAATTAATGTTCTTAAAACATTTCCCTCTTCTAAGGCTAATCAGACTAGGCCATTGGCCAGGTCAAAGGCTTTGCAGAGGAAAAAACTAAAATTTAATGCGAAGAACAGCGTTCCTCGCAAAAAAACTAGAGTCATTGACGGGGATGCGGTGGTATTACACCCATCGCCCGAAGATTATGACTCAATGGGGGTCCTGGAAACGGGACCTTCCACTTCCAGTGCGACCAATTAATGGCTTTTGTTTCTTGGAACTGCCGTGGTTTACGACCCAGACTAGAGGATCTCAAATCCATGCTATCTACGCACCAACCTGTCTGTGTTGCTCTTCAGGAAACTTTTCTGAAGAGTAATATGACAACCCGTGTGCGTGGATATCATTGTGTACGACGGGATGTTGATGCAGCATCACCTTCTTCTGGAGGAGTTTGTATATTCACATCCCCGAACTGTCCTCTTAACGTCGTTACACTGACCACATCGTTGCAGGCTGTGGCTGTGCGAATTCACACTTGCAATTTAATCACAGTCTGCTGAATTTATCTGCCACCTAACGATGTAGTGTCACAAAGGGATTTAGACCGACTAGTCGATCAGTTACCAGCTCCCTTCATTCTGCTAGGTGACTTTAACGGACACAGCCCTCAGTGGGGGTATGATGGTACAAATTCTCGTGGTCGGCAGATCGAGCGATTGATCTCTGATCACAGTCTCTGTCTGCTGAACACCGACGAGAAAACGTATTTCCATGCTCCCACTAGGACTTTTCATTCCCTTGATCTAGCCATTTGTTCACCGACACTGCTACCGTCGCTGAATTTAGAGGTTCTAAATGATTTCTATAATAGTGAACATTTCCCTCTCCTGATCTCCCAGGTCCATGGTAATGGGGTGCGATTTCGTCCCCCCACTTACCGATTCCACCGGGCAGATTGGGATTTATTCACACGGCTAGCAGTTATTACAGGTACAATGGTTCAAGATCAGGATATTTATAGCTCTGTCCGAAATGTCACTATCTCTATCGAGGACGCTGCTGATGCAGCGATACCGAAGAGTGGAACATCACAGAGGAAGATGAGTAAACCATGGTGGAATAAGGAATGTCAATTCTCCTACAGGGAACAAAAGAAATTGGGGGGTATCTTCAGACGATATCCCACAACTGAAAATCTCATAGCCTTTAAAAGGGCAAGGGCAATTGCTCGCAGAGTAAGGCGACATAGTCAGAGAGAATCTAGGATCAGGTATGTCTCTTCCATCACATCGTCTACCACAAGTCAACAATTACGGAGAAAGGTAAAAGCTGCAAACTCCCTGTATCGGGAATTTTCCATCCCGATACTGGAAACTGCAAATGCAATGCAATCTTCACCTGTCGAAGTGGCCAGTGTCATTGGCCACTCTTTTGCTAGTGTGTCAAGCTCCGATTCTTACAGAGCTACATTTTTAGCGACTAAGAATCGTTCTGAGCAGACACCTATCAACTTCAGGTGTCGGCAACCACTCCCTTACAACTGTGACTTTGACATGTGGGAATTGAGAAAGGCTCTGTCCTTGGCTAAAAATACCTGTCCAGGCTCTGATGGTATAACATACCATATGCTTCGCCACTTGAGCGAGGATTCACTTGTCAGTCTCCTTTACCTATTCAACCGAATATGGAGGGAGCATGTGTTTCCTAGCCAGTGGCAGGAAGCAATCGTTATTCCTATACTGAAGCCTGGGAAGGATCCAAAGAACCCTCTCCACTATAGGCCTATCGCTCTGACGAGTTGCCTCTGTAAGACGCTAGAACGTATGGTCAATGCCCGTCTCGTATATCAATTGGAAGGGAATCAATGCATTCCTCCGTTTCAGAGTGGCTTCCGTAAAGGAAGATCCACAGTAGATAACATCCTTCTACTCGAAAGTCAGATTCGTTCTGCTTTCGTACGGAGGAATCATTTGGTTTCTATTTTCTTTGATATCGAAAAGGCATATGACCGTACGTGGCGTTATGGGATTCTGCGCACTCTTTACGATTATGGTCTGAGAGGCAATTTACCTCTTTTTATTAAAATGTTTTTAAATTTCAGATCATTTAAAGTACGGGTTGGTAATATTTTATCTTCATCTTTTATTCAATTTGAAGGAGTTCCTCAGGGGAGTATTTTAAGTCCGACTCTTTTCATCTGTCACCTGTCACCAATTCTTTTAAAACTTCAGCCATCAGTTCATGGCTCATTATACGTTGACGATCTGCAGATTTCCTGCGAAGGATCGTCAATGCGTATCATTGAGCGACGACTTCAGACCGCAGTCAATAACCTGGTTACATGGTGTGACGCAAATGGGCATAGTATTTCTCCCAGTAAGAGTAGTTGCGTGCATTTTTGTAGGAAACGGGGTCTCCATCCCGATCCTGACATTCGTATCCGTAATACGTCTATTCCTGTCGTCCCTGACGTCCGCTTCCTCGGAGTAATTTTCGACCGCAAACTCACCTTCCTTCCGCACATTTTATATCTGCGGAGGAAGTGTGAGAAATCCCTTAACATCTTGAAGGTGTTATCCAACACCTCTTGGGGAGCGGATCGAACTTCATTACTCCGAGTGTATCAGTCGGTGATTCTGTCTCGGATCGACTACGGATGTGTCGTCTACGGATCTGCCTGCAAAACTACCTTGCGGAAGCTTGACCCAGTCCACCATAATGCTCTGAGAATCTGCTGTGGTGCGTTCCGAACGTCACCTGTGCAGAGTCTCTATGTCATTTGTAACCAGTTACCTTTGGCTTCGCGGCGCCTGAAACTGTCGCTCTATTATCATTTCAAAATGTCATCTCTCTCATCTCACCCATTACAGAATATCACTACCAGCCCGTCTTTAAAGAGACTGTACAGTGCTCGTCCTTCCTTCATCCGGCCTTTTTCTGAGAGGGTGAAGGTATTCATCGAGGAACTCGGCCTACATGACTTGGGTATTCAACAAACAAATTTTATTAAATTTCCACCTTGGAATGTGCCAAGGTTTCTTTACCATAACCCTTTTGCATTATTCAGCAAATCCAACACATGTCCCATTGTTCTCCAGAGAATCTTTGCCTTCCATTGCTGTCAGTATGAGGATTTTATTCCTATATACACGGATGGATCGAAAGGAACTGGATACGTCGGCTGTGGTGTCGTTTCAAACGACATCAGGCACAGTTACCGGCTCGACTCTTCCTGCAGTGTCTACACTGCCGAAGCAGTCGCCATCTACTGTGCCCTGAAATTAGCTGAGACATCCAGTTCTCGAAAGTTCGTTGTATATACTGACAGCAGGAGCGTCCTGGAAACTTTGGTACATCTGGACGATAGAAGTCATCCTATCGTGGTTGAAATTGCTGACATTATTTGCCAGCTTTATAGCAGGGGTTATATTATTAAATTTTGTTGGGTACCTAGTCATGTAGGTATTTTAGGAAATGAACAAGCGGACTCGGCTGCACGTTCGGCAACGAATCCTCTGCAGCTCGCAGTCCCATTTGAGGACATTCGACGTCATATTTTAAAGCTCATTCATCAGACATGGCAGGAATCGTGGAATCTACAAATTAACAACAAATTACACTCGGTGAAGCCGATCATCGGAGAATGGCCTGTATTTCCAGTGCGAAGAGCCGATGTCAGGCTGACTCGCCTTCGCATTGGACATACTCGATTTACCCATAGACATCTTTTATTTGGGGAGGGTGCTCCCGAGTGTCCTTCCTGTCATGTCCCTTACTCTATTCATCACATTTTAATTGACTGTCCGGTGTTTGATCATCATCGCCGGACTTTTTTTCATTCATCTGTTTTAAAACTTTCTGACTTGGTGGGGGAAACCCCCCACCATAATTTATTTGCTTTTTTACGACATATTGGCCTTTTACACCAAATTTGATTTTTAACTTTTTATCTTTTGTGTGTTACTTGCGTTGGTTTTGTTCTTTTAATGCCATTAAATTTTAATCGATTTTAACAAGTGTTTGGCGCAGCATAGCCTGCTTTGGCTCTTGCGCCATTAAAATCGACCGTCACTCACTCGACAGTCACTCAAACATCAGAAAGCGTTTGACCGAGTCTGGCATATGGTATTAATTTTTAAACTAATTAAATACAAACCCCTCATCCAATATAGTTATTCTTTTAAATTCATATCTCAAAAATAGAAAATTCACCCTAAAAATTAAAAATGACTATTCTACCTTAAGATCAATTAACTCGGGAATTCCGCAACGATCACATCTTGGGTCAGCCCTTTTCCAAATTTTCATGAACGATATACCAAACACTATTCTCTGCGTGTATGTAGATGAGACAGCGATACTTGAAAACACTAAAACCTTAAGATTATTGGTCACCACATCAACTGACACATCATTTGCCTAGAAGACTGGTTCTCCAAATGTAAAATGCCCTGGATGTTTCCAAAATGGAGGCTGTCTTTTTTGCAAAAACATTAAAAACAATCCCCCCAATTATTTAAATTGACAACAAACAAATCCCCTGGTCTCACTCAGTCAAATACCTTAGCGTAAAATTTGATAAACATCTCACATTCGAACAACATGTAGCACACATTCAAGAAAAAGTCCGATCTCCCGCTAAAACATTAATCCCCCTAATTCGTCTTTTTTCAAAATAGCATAATTAGAATGATGACATGGTTCGTAAGAAACGAAAACATCTGTGATTCTCTTAAAATCCCAAAAATCCAACACTACATCAAACGATGAAACAAATAAATTTCTCTATTAATTTCTAATTTGGCATCTATGCTAGAACCCACGATATGAAGAAAACTGTCGGCCACGAGTCCGCGGCCTTGACCACTACGCTACCGCGGCTACGAGTAACATAGGAATAACTGATTTACAAAAGAACAAACAATGATGTTAGAAAGTATTTATACAAGAGCGTTTTTTGCGAAAGAATCTATGACTTGTGACGTTGGGCTATTCGCGACTTTCTCTTCATTAACCTTGGGGATTTTAATTGAAATTTATTGCATGAAATAACAATTTTTTTTTCCGAACCCAAATGTAACGTGATTATGTTAATTAGATGCAGGTGGAAATAAAGGTAAGTGATTCAGATATAGTGATATATAAGTAAAGTGAAATTTAGAGGAAAGAGAGTGTGTGTAATTAACTCTGTGTATAGTTCTAACGTGAGGCCGATAATACAAGAGTAGTTACTGGCTATTGCTGTCGCAGAGGATTTGACGGAGAAAAACAACCTCAACAGGAAGTGTTTGGTAAAAGCGTGTTATTTCAATGATATTTAAATTGGTGGGCTAACCTTTGAGTCCAAAAAGAACCATAACCCATTAAATATTATTTTATAGTAATTGATAAATAAATAGTTGAGTTGGAGCAGACTTGCGTGTCTTTGGACCAGTTATTGACTTTAAGAGTTAGTTACGTGTAATTATACTATGGCACAAGAGTCAGATAGAAATAATCAATCGTTACAGACTTGGGTTGCTAATTAGCCCAAAAACATTTCAAAAGACAACATCCAATAAAACACTATTTTACAAATATGAATGTGATGTGAAAAATTGAATGAATATATTGAATTTTTTCTTCAAATTAACTGAAAAATAAAGCTGATTCTGAAGCATGTAAAAAATATTGGTACCCTGAAACAAATGCAAATTCTTATGACTGTTTTAAGGTTGGATTAGTGAGTTACTTATCGATTAATGACTTCCTCATCTTGAGGTGTATTTACGATGATACAGTGAAATTTAAGTTTGATAGACAACGTACATTTTTTTGAATGGGTCTTAAGTTTAATAATACCTATTATTTTAAAAGAAAAAACTGTTTCTTTGAGGCAGTAACACACATAATGAAATTTCATTATTAGTTGTTAAATCACGTTTTACAGTGAAGTCAGTTATTCAGAGGTATATTTATGTCATCAGCATTTCTAATAGAATCTCAAGAACTATTTTAGTTATTTTTTTTTTAATTTTAAATTTGTCTAGATATGATAGATTCAGGCCATCATTAGTTAAAAATTTAGTAACGGAAGAAAAATTAGAGTTAATTTTCAAGTTAGAGTAATTAATATTTGACCCGTTAGCCACAATTAGATTATTGGTCTAGTAGCTTTCTTAGGCCATCAGTAGTTTTTGAGTTGATTTATTAACAACAGTGGGAGAGGGGTCAGGAGCTTTTCTTCACTGTGAGAAGCAGCCATTTCTGCAAAATGGACTACAGTATCCTAATATTCGATGCTGCGGAGGGTTTTAACTTAAAAAAGGATTGAAATATTCTGTATATATTGAGAAAGTTCCATTTTTATAAAATTGTAAGATATTGGTAATGTTATGTATAGAAAAAAAAATAAAAGAATGGAATAAAGTACGTTAAATTAAAACTTGTGAATTCATTTATTAATGGTTATTGTTCACACACACATCCAATGGAGAAACTGATGAAAATTAACTCCGCCTAAAAGACAGTATTAAAATTTTTAGTTTGAATATAAGAAGGGTATCGTAAAGTTTTAATTATTACTAACTGTGATATATGTTAATAAAATTTATTGTGCGCATTCATTTTTATGTTCCTAATGTTGTAAATTACTGTTATCTACACTGCTGGTATTAAAATTGTAAAATCAGGAAGGAAGGATCTGACGAACGTCTCAATCACATGAAGGGAAGATTAGGTTAGGATATGCAAATGATTATGCATAGCTTAATTCTGGTGCTTAGGATTTTGCACCAATAAATTCAACTTTAACTCACACTCACTCACACATGCAAATGATTAGTAATTCAGCACATTTAGACGACGCAGGACGGAGAAACTATATCTGAACCGCTCCATAAAAGAGAAGTTGAGTATAGGATTTCTCATTCGGAAAGCACTTTGTAAGGTTGGAGTTTGCTCAGCATATTCTGTTAGGCCTCAAATAAGAAGAAGCAATGCTTACCAGCACGTGTCGGAATTCGATAGAGGTTGGATGTTTACCTATCGAGAGTGTGGATTATCGTTCCGTGACATTGCCCGTCGCGCTAACCGAGATCCAACCACTGTCATGCGAACATGGAATCAACGGGTTGCTAAGGGTCATAATGAACGGCAAGTAGGACCTCCACACCCTCCCATTACTAACGTCCGAGAGGACTGATATATTGTGAGGTCGGCCGTGCAACCACACCACGGACCATTATTCAAGAAATGCGCATGTTTGCAGCACGCCCAGTATCTGCTCTTACGGTGCTACGACACTTGCAGCAGCGTGGATTGTCAACACTTCGACCATTACTTCGACTTCCCCTGACAATGCAGCATAGAGAGAGACGGCGACTCTGGTGTGCCAAATGACAAAGTTGGATACAAGAGTGGCACAATGTCGTCTTTTCAGACGAGTCCCAGTTCTGCATGCAGTATTCTGATGGCCGTATACGTGTCTGGAAGCTCCGAGAAGACCGCTCGTCGTCTGCTTGCATTCGATATCGGTATATGGGCCCTGCACTTGACGGATGGTTTGGCAAGCCATTGAATATACAACACGCACATCTCTAGTTAGGATTGATTGTAATTGGAACGCGGATTGGTACATTTTTGACATATTACGTCCAGTGGTTGTGCCCTATCTTCTAGGCTGCCAAATGCCATCTTCCAACAAGATATTGCAAGACCACATGCAGATGTTATACGAGGTGCACGTATAATACATGCACGTCGTGTTCTGACTTTCCTCGATACACAGGATAATTCAATTGTTGCCCTGGCCTGCACGGTCTCCAGATGTGTCACTTATTGAAAACATCTGGTCATGGGTTTATGAGAGATTGGCCCGCCACCCTTCTCCAGCTAACACGGTTGATGAAGTGTGGTAAAAACTTGAAACAGCATGGAATGAGTTGCCCGTTTCTGTCATTCCAAAACAATTCAATCCCATGCCTAACTGGGTAAGGGCCATTTTAGCTGCCAGGGATGGCAGTTGGTTCTATTAATTTCACACCCCTGTAACCCCCAAACTGCTTGCAAATTTAATCATTTTGTTTTCATGCCATACTGTTTTCGTAAAATAAAAATATTTTTTATATTTGCTTTCCTTAATGGTGTTGCAATTTTAATGACTTTCAGTGTATATTGTGATGTTTTTGGTCTCTTAAAGCTGTACACTGAAATAACTCGTAGTATCGTAAATCTAATTATTATCAAAAGGTATCGTTAAGATTTAATTATTATTAAAATTTATGGAAAAAAAACTGAATATTTATTTCTTGCTAGCTAGTATACCTGTTCTTTTCATGAATGAATTGTAAAATATAACAGTTCAAATGTAAGGAAACTTATTTTTAATGAGGACCAACATTTATATATAATTTGAAGTGAACCGCCAATGAAGAATGATTTTGTAAATAAAATACCAAAAAGTGAAAGATATAAATTAAAACCCAATAGGCATGCAACCTACATTCCATTTATTAAAGAAAATTTTTAAAGTTTTCATAATTAAAAAATAATTTTTTTTCAAAAAACGTTGTTTTTTTTAAAACAATAATTATTAGTTTTTAACGAAACTTATTAAAAAGTGATACAGTATGCATAACATAAATTAAAATTTAATAAAACTGAACGTTGCATTTAATTACCCAGCGCCGGTGAATTTAAAAACTGAAACCAAGCATAAAGTACTTTAGATAATAAAATTCTTTAGTTAAACTACGAAATAAATTTATGATAAAAAATTTTAAGAATTTAACTAAAGGTTGTGATTCAGTTGATTAAAAGAATTAATCCGCAAAATGTCAAAACAAAAATACATTCAATTCCATATTAAAATAACTCATAATTTTAAAAACAGAAGTACACGAATTTTATATTCAACAATTTTTACTTCGATTCCTTAAAAGAGAGTTTTTGGTATGCATGTTATAGATTTATATTATGGGTTTTTAAAAGTATTATTATTCATTAAAAACATGTCATGCAGAATAATTGGATTACGAGTATTTCGTTTTTTAAATTCATACGTGCGAAGCATTTATAAATATAACAGTCAGTATTATAGAATTTTAATTTCTGTTAAGCTTAATGTAACTTTTCACAATTAGTTCCAGCTTTATTTTAAAAAAAATTAATAATTAGTATTTAAAAAAACAGCACTTTATTTTGAAATTTTGTTATTGTTACTTATGAAAGATTTAAAAACTCTCTTTAACAAATAAGCTTCAGATTTCACCCAAATCGAGTTTAAATTTATGCCTTTTACTTTGTTATTTTATGTACTAACTCATTCTTTCCACAGAGGCTGCTTTACGGTTCACTTGAAACTATTTATAAAAATTGGACCTGATTAAAAAAAAAACTTTTATACTTCCATCTGGATTATTATATTTTTCAGTTCACCTTAGTGAGAACTGGATATACTAGCTAGTCTTATCTAATCTCGGATATAATAAAATAATTCTAAAAACTATGAACACACAGTTATATATATAAAAAAAAATGTTTTATCTAAAAACAAAAATTTTCGAAAAGAAAAACGTTTTAAGGTTCCCGTCTACCCGCCATTTTGATTTCATCAGCTTAATGTTAATCCTATGGAATTTCGATTTGAATCCTCCCATCTTTATTATTTGATCTATTTGAATGCAATAAAGTGTATCTGAAAGAACAAAAAATAATGAATGCTTCTGTGGAATTATTTTTTTGCTCCGATTTTTAAAAATACTTGAAAATATTCTTTAAAGACCGGAAAACTCAAAAACGAATAATTAAAATAAGAATAAAAATATTTTTAAACTTTGTAGGAAAAAAGTAATTCCACAGAAGCCTTCATTATTTTTTGCTCCTTCAGATACACTTTATTGCATTCAAATAGATCAAATAGTAAAGATGTGAGAATTAAAGTCGAAATTCCATAGGATTAACATTACGTCCACGAAATCAAAATGGCGGGTAGATGAGAAACTTAACGCGTTAAAAATAATAATTTCTGATATTTGTGAATGGAGTTGAATATAATTAACTTTAATATTTTAAACTGAAGCAGAAAGTCAACACAATGCCAAATAAAATGAAACACAGTGAAAAAAAAATGTATATAAATTACAACATGAATATATATTATGTATGTTATATATAATATATATATATATATATATGTTATATATATTATATATTTATATATATTGTATACACACACATATATATAACTATATATATATATATATATATATATATATATAATAGCTAACTGAAAATGTGTCTTCGAGGAAATAACGATTTAAAAAATACCATTAAAAAATGCCAAATGTGTAAATTTGTAACTAACGGGAATTAAGGCTGAAATTTCTAGCCAAAGGCGGAGTATCAGCGAAAAAATATCAGTACTTGTAAGAGGTAAGTGTATTTGAAGTGTCTCAGTCAATGGTTAGCCAGCAGCCTTTATTTAAAATTAATTGAGATTATTGATAAAGTTTCCTCTCTTCCAGAATAACGGAATCGGTTTTGGATATAGTCCCCAAAATTTCAAATAGGGTCTGGGAACATAAAACTCCTATAAATAAATGTCTATTGTAATAAGAGGAAGAGTTTGCTATATTTTTCAGTACCATAGCACAAAGATTACTAAATACAGGAGCTTGAAATTTGGTCCAAAAATGTAAGAGTATCGACAGTGGGCATCTTGGAGCCAAGTTTTCGAAATTCGATTTAATTTCTTTCGAGTGGTGGAAAGTGAATTTTTCCTTCACTACACATGCACAGATAGAAAATTGTATGCATATGTATGTATGAGAATACTGTAGCGGAACAACTGCAAAACACAAGAGCATGAAGTTTGGTATAAAGAATGTTTGAATATTAATAGTGTGCACCTCGAAGTCATTTTTGCGAAGTTTGCTTTAATTTTTCTAAAATAATTATTAAGAAAAATTAAAGCAAACTTCGTTCTGCTTTAATTATTTGTTCTTTGTAGAAGAATTTCGATTCCTTTTGTTATTTGTAAAATAATTACGATTCTTTTTCGAATGAATCCTCATATCAAAAAATGTGAGCGACTTCCTTCTACAACAGCGCCACTGATTAAAAGGCCTTACTCAACCAGCCCGGAGGGATATCTTTTCGGCCTGGTTGGTAAGCCCGTCGCCTTCGGATCCCTTGGACCAGGGCTCGAATCTACGCTGCCGTTTCGCGACCGCCACAAAAATATTCTTGATAATGTTGATTTGAGTTTTAAAAAGAGTTTTCAATTTTGTTTCAGAGAAAGCGATTTATCTTAGAACAGTCTTATACCTTGAAAAAAAAAACGGAACAGTATTAGAGTAATATTAAATTATTATTTATTTGTTAATTGTAATTTATCTTTTCATTTTAGGTTACTTGTTGACATTTTTCTGATTGTTTTTCTCTTTCTTTCCGTTGATTCTTGCTCATAGAAAACTAAGCCCAATTTCTTTCAGTTCTGTAAAGTGTATGATTCTCACCTTGACAAAACGAAATAGTGTTATTAAATTGTTTTTGAAATACATAGCGATGATTCCTGCTCTTGGAAACGGATTCTATCATGACAAAACTAATTTTAGTTATGAAGTTACAGTAGTATTTCCTGTAAGGGACTCTTTTGTATCATGTAGGTTCCAATCACTTTGAAGAGAGACCTTAACGTATTAACCTCTTATTAAGGGACACTCTATTTATAGGACACTGAAAAGCAGTGTCAAAAGTAAGATAGAGATAGAAAAATAAATAAAAATAGAAATACTCTTTGTTAGTTAATTTTTCAGGTTTCAAAGGTAAGTTTATGTTCAGTAAAAGTAGTTTTGCAACTAGGGAGCAATAAAAAAAGAAAGTTAATCTCTCTCTTTTGAAACTACTTTCCGGTAGGGAAATGGAGAACATTACATTGCGAAAAAGAAAGTTATGAACGTAATCAAAATGCTATTTCCGAATTTATGAATCTAGTAATTCTTGCTACAGTTCTCAGTAGGGGGGGGAAGAAAACAGCGTTAGCTAGTTGTAAGATGTAAGCCTGTGTTGGACTATGTGTGTTTGTAATTATTTTGAGCAACAATGATAAAGGATTAGGACCGAATAAATAAGATCTACATTGCGAGATATTAAGAAGAAACAAAATGGCTCTAAAAACAATCTTCCAGTAAGAATTGGTTGATAAAACAATAAACACTTTTCTAAAAAATATTTTAAGTGTTCTTTTATGTATTATATTTTGTAATTTTTTTTTTGCAACAGACAATTAACGTATTCTAACAATAGCATACATGATCATAATTTTTTTCTCCAATTAACCATTTACTCTTTAATTAATGCGAACATTCGTGAAGCAGAAAATTCATATCTTTGTTGGACTTTATATAATCAGTCCATTTATATTTTATATTAATAATAATGAATATCTCGCTTCAGTAATCATGGATCCCTATTGAAGTGAGATAATAGGGTTCGCTCGGGAATAAGAAAACAACTTTAAGGAACAAATTAAACTTTTGTCAATACGCTAGGAAAGATATTTTATTCCATTGCATACATTTGGGTCATTTGAAAAACATATTTGTATAAACAATTTTGAAAAATTTCTTAGGATCCTTAAATGTGATTGAAATTAAATGGTTACACTTGCTCTTGACGTCATCTTAAATTTCTGTCCGTCGACTTAAAGATTTACTGATTTAAAACAAATTTATTTTAGGACTTAGTTGGTGCAGTGGATTCGTCACATATGTCAATTCAGTTCCAAGACCTCTCAGAAATGCAAAATTAGGCGTCAGTTAAAACTTTATTACATATAAAAAGAGTGAAGGTAAGACTTTCTGATGAAATAGAAATTACAAGGGCTACTTTTTTTTCCAAGGTCCGATAGGTCGCGAAATTAAAACCACAGTGAAAATCAAAACTGTTTCATTTGAGATATTTAAATATACCTTCAAGCTGCTTCTCGGCATAATCGTCTCTCTGGCTGAGATATTTGTAGTAACGTGATACCAATTTTCAATACCCTCGTCATAGATGGCAGCCACCTATGCAGTCGGTTAATTCTCGACACTGGTCTGCAGCTCGCAGTCCGAACCAAACTTCTGCCTTCCTTGCCAGCGTTTCATGCGAGCAAAGGGATAGAAATCGGAGGCAGCCAACTCTGGGTTCTATGGTGGGTGATCCAACTCATCCTTTTGAAAGCGCTGTAGCTGAGTCTTTAATGAAGCTGCAGTGTGCTGTCACGCACTGTCACTCATAAAAGTTTTTTCGTACATTCCTCATTCGTTGATGAATTTTGGCTGCATAGCAACTCTCAGAATGTAGAAATCGTATGAAAGCCCGCACTTGGCAGGAGACTGTTATTCAATGTATGTTCATGTGCTCAATGCGCACTCGGAACTGTCAACTGCTACCTGGTGTCATGATGGGAATACTAGAGACACTGCATAACACATCTTAGCACCACGTCATCGGATTTTTAAGGGAGTTTTCGTTTCGGGACCGATCGGATCATGGGGAAAATAGCTCTCTTAAATAGAAAAATAAACTAATTTTTCTCGAAAACTCTTATTACCGTTTCCATCTTCATATTTAGCTGAATGTGGATCTCGGGCAAAAAATGATTTGAAAAGAAATTGACTTGATATAAGAAAACGGGAAAGTTGACACAGGAATTGACTAAATGGGAGTCTAACATAAAATCTTTCCGCATCAAGCACAAGGGTGTCATTAAATTTAGCAAATTCATCTTGAAGGGAGCTCAAAGTGTATCTTGAAATCATTAGTTAAAGAAATAATAATAATTACTAATATTTAAAAATATTTTAGAAACATCTTTTATTAAAATTATTTGGTACTTGAATTTGAATTCTCTAATATGTATCTTGAAATTTTACTTTTTTAAAAACCCTTATTATTCTTTGTTTTGTGATATCTGCATTCTGAACAAGTGGTCATGTAGGAATCTTTTACGCAATCGTTCTGCATTTTAGTGTTAAAAATTATCAGTATGCTACATATCGCAATTGGTTTAGCGAATTTCATTTTAACGTGTGCTAAAGTTTTTTAGTTTGTTAATTTTCGAAAAAGTAAAATTATTCGAAATAAATATTAATTAACGAAAAGTAAGTGTTCTTTCGAGTCCTAGGCACCACAAAAGCAATTAATATCATTTGAAAAGAAAATGCGTTTTTTCTTTCAAATTCCCAATGTTTTTTTTTATTTTTTATTTTCACAAGCACAACACTGGAATGTATTAAAAAACGGTTGCCAAAGTTAACAACAAAAAGAATAAAAACAAACGATTCTGCTATAATTTTTTTTTCTTAAATTAAGTATTAGAATAATAGATGATGAATTATTATTAAAGTAGACAATAATCTGTTCGGATATTGAAATAAAAGTGGATGATATTACATTAAATATGCTTTTTCTTTGAGAATATGCCTTAAGCCAACTAAATGTAATTATTATAATCATAAGGTATTGTAATGTCGATCTTTGGATCCTAACACCCTGTATTCTTTTCTTTATACCCACTCATTTTTGTTGACATCATTTGTTCCAAACAACATGCTAGCACATTTAAAAAAAAATGCAATTGATTTTCAAAGAAATATGTACTCACTGTATATTACTTCATTGAACTGAAGAGACTTGTACGCAAGAATTTTTTTTAAAAAAGTATTTTATTTGAATAATATAATAGCAAATTAAACATTTTGAATAAATTGAATAAAATTGACATTTTTTTTTATTTAATGGAATAAAATAAAAAAAGTTATAAAATTTATTATATACATCAGTTTTGGTAAAATAGGTAAAACACGTAATACCACAAAATTAAAGAAATATTTAACATAATCATTTCTCAAGTGCGTTAAAAAAGGAATACATTCAAATAAAATATCATCACCGGTAAAAAGCTATTATCATTAGTAATCTAACTTATTAAGCACAAAAAATAATACAATTATTTTAATAGTACTCTCTCTCCTTTAAAAAGTACGTACAAAAATTGATTGTATGTGTAAATATAATTTTTTTCCTTTTTCATTCACACTTTTATTAGAAAGTAAAAATTGTTAAAGGAACCAAATGAAAACAATAGTAAAAGTAATATTAATAATAGTAAAAAGTGAAAATAACATTTGCCTTATTTTAAAAAGAAAACGAACTGTAATACGGCTTTTTTAAACATAGAATCATGAGCTAGTATATTGAGGATTTTATTCCCTTCTAACCAATTTTATAAAAATAAATTTGGAATCGTGTTATGTATAGAAGACACAACATTTAATGATCTCTGAGAATTATTTTAATTATCTTAGTTATTCACAGATAGGGTATCGCGTTATAATATTCAGTCTTTAATTTATTAATTCATAGCATTAAATAAATGTCTTAGGTCTTGAACATAACTATCGATATCTTCCTTTTCAACGAGTCCAAGAAACTGAAAGGTTGATCTGACGTAATTTTTCAGAGATTTGAACCAAGAGCTTTGCTTCTGTCTATTACTTTCCATTTCAGATATTAACTTGGTCAAATTTCTCCTTAAGTCTAACTCGTTTTGTACTGTGCATTCATTGATTTTCCTTTGTAGCTTTTGCGTAGGTAACAGCAATGATTCCTCGGTTGCACATTTATATTTATTTCCTGTTACAGATCTTGAGATCAAGTCTGCAAGCAGTAGCGAACAGTTTATATCTGGAACTTGAGGTAAAGGAATATGGTGTTCAACATCTTGCGAGTTAGGTAAAAATGACGTGGCGCTCTTATCAAAATCATCGAAGTTCGCAGAAGGAACTGCAAAAAGATTCGAACTAAGTGATATTCTACCATCTTTCGAATTTGTTTTTTCGCTTGGTGGAATGGATTCTGGAGATGACTGGATCATTTGATTCTTAGTTTCTAATTCATCGACAGCTGCCTTTTCAGTAGCTTCTTTTGACGAGGTATCAAAATGATCTACGATGTCATTCCCGAATCTCCCTTCTTCAATGTCGGTTAAATGTGGCCTTTTATGAATTTTGTTCTCATTATCACCGTTGTCCAAAATCCTTCCTCTGCCAACAGAATTAAGACAAATAGCGACATTCGACATAACATATATTTTAATCAAATTAAATATCTGATTAATAGGCGATGACATGCCAGAAACAGCACTGTTAGTCATATAATTATCATTTTTTACCTCAGCTTGATTTATTGACCTCCTGCAATGAAAATTCAGCGGGAAACATTTGGATTCAGATTCGTTATAGAGATACGAGTGGTTGTATGCGTCAATTGCTTTGTATTCATTTTTATAGAAACTGAACACGTTTCGAAAAACGTAGCTTCCAGATCCTGACAATTCTAAATCGACTTTGCTTTTATAGAATTCTAAATCGTTAAAAGAGATTTTATCAGTATGATTTATTAATTTTATTTCCCAGGTAGCATACGGACTAAGCATCAAATCACCATTTTTTATCTTAATAAATACACCATTCCTTCGGACCGGTTCTCCATTGTTGTTCGTTTCATAAGAACGATAAATCGATTGGCTGTCGCTTGTTATCAAGTATATTTTATCGGCATATCTATAATACGAATTACCGAAGTGAGTGGCATTGACGTCAAATCCTTTAAGTACGCTATTTAATTGAGACTGCATTGTGATATTTTTTGTTTTCAGGTGAAATTCAACATTTCTGAACTTAATAGCATCCTTGTTCCTCTCCGAATCGTTTACGTCTGCTTTTAATACTACATTTTCGCCGGATAACAATTTTGATATTACATTTCCGCTTTGTTCATTTTTCCAAACAAAAAAGGGTTTAGTGGAGAAATAATAACTATTGAAGTCACCCGTGAGTATGTATTGGTCACCTTTCTTCACGGCAACGTTATACAAATCTACTTTCCGTTTTATATCTTCTATTTGCTTTACAACATCAGAAACTAAGTCTTCGATATTTCCATCTAATTTCAGATGAGACGGGAGCTGAGACGCTGTTAGATATCTGTGGGCGAAAGGAAACACCCATTGCTGGAAAGCATTGATAACAGTTTTATACTGATTCAATACAAGATTTGATCTAATCGTTATTTCCAGATCATTCACAGCTTTCACGAGCTTTGGATCACTTATGTTGATGCTGCTTGCACTCGCAGAACTGATGTCAGCGATGTAATCGGATAGGTTTTGTTGATCCTCGTAGGTTTGCACGCGGTCATAGACATTTATTAGGGTTGTCATGATTTCTTCCAGTTTCTCTATGCAACGGGCTAAGTTGTCTGTAATATCAAATCCTTGAGTAAATTTTTGTATTTTTAGTTTCATGTCCTTTAAAGTGCTTTGGACTTTCCATTTCGCAACGTCGAGACTGACTTGCGACTTGCCATCTAAGCTGTTTGCGACGTTCTGAAGATTGTTTTCCATGTTTTGAAGCAAGGGAGTTAAGGTGTAGTATATTTCTTCTTCGTACTGTCGTAACAACTGAAATTTTTCTTCCGCTTGATCGATGGCACCAATTAGAACCTCAATCTCTTCTGCGTCATGTTTATGATTGTTGAAAATGTCACGTAAAACTGAACCGAATTGAACGATTTGGTTGAATTTCTCAATCACTTTTAACGCTCTTTTTGTTTTTTGATTCATTGTGTTTCTTTGAGCTTTTAATTCTTTTTCTGTTGTTTTTAATTCTTTCTTTAATTCATTTTCCAGGGATAGGATCTCCTTGAAATCAAATATTTTTCTATCAATGTCATTTAACTTGTTTTTTATATTTTTTACCTTGTCTGACGTATCGCCTAATATTTCTGGATAGTCACGTGTCTCACGAGATAATTCTTCGAGTAGTTTGTTCAGATCCTCGAGCTTTCGATTTCTGATCGTTTTTATTTGTTCTCCTAAAGTTTTCAAATTAGATACAACGCCGGGAGGCAACTTTGCTCCTTGTTGATTGTCTAACACCAAAGATTGTGAAACTGAAGTAGCTGTACCAATTACAGACCCAATAGCGGAGCCTACAGGACCTAAGAAACTTACAACTTGACTCACAATTTTAAAAAAACTGAACAGCCCTTTAACTGCTAATGCTTTTTCCAATTTTTCCTTTTTCTTAATCAATTCTTCTTTCTCTTCTTTAGCTTTATTTTGCAGTTTTACAGTTTCTGAGACCAGCAAATCTATGTTGTTGTCCATATCAGTATTAATATTTTTTATTTCGGGCGAAATCTGGTTTTTAATAAAATTTCTAGCTTCCTCTATTTTACTATCAACATTACTTTTATAATTTTTGTTATACTTTTTGATAATATCAGCTTTATTTCTAGCTTTCTGCATGTTTTTCAAGGTTTCGATATCTCCTTTTACTATTTCCAGATAGGCTTTTATGTCCACAATCAAATCGGATTCTGAGTGATCTTTCAGATTGGAGATTCTACTTAAAATAGCCGTATATAAGTAGCCAAGAATCTTTTTGTATTGAACTGAACTTTCAGTTTTAATTGGATGCTCAGAATATTCGTTGACTCTGTTTAACAACGATTTATAAAATGGAATAAAGTCCATATCCTGATTTAATGCATGAAACTGTTTCTCAATTTGTTGTAGCTCATCGACTAATCCCAACGTATTATAAACATTCTTGACATTTCTGTTATTGTCTAAATCCTTAAGGAATGCATTTAAAGAATACTTTTTGAAACGATCGTTCAAATTTTCTCTTAAAAAGCCTTTATACTGGTTTATAATTTGAGCGTGTTCATTAAGCATTATTGCCTTTTCCGGATTTTGAATACCTTGATCATTGGTACCGCCACTGCCGCTCTTTCCTGAAGGTTCAATATTATTACTGGTTCGCTCCTTTAATTTCCATGTGTGAGTGCTTGATGGACAATTATATTCTATTATTATATCATCCCCATTTCTACCACCCGATCCTCCTTTCCCACCAATTCCATTGTTTCCAACCTGTCCTTCATTAATGCGTTTCAATATTTTTGTATCGTCATTATTTAATTCTAACAGCGTAATATTTCCAGCATACCCTCCTTTACCTCCTCTTCCACCTTCTCCTCCATCTCCTCCTCTTTCTCCGGACTTACCAAACAGTTTATATATACAAAAACATATTTCATCTATGCAGTCCATAGTAACTCCATTTGAATAACATCCCTTTGATAAAAAATGATATCTAATTTTTTCACATTTGAATCCTTTAATCTCTTTGTAATCACCTTTACATTTATATCCGGTGGGAGCTGTGGGAGAAGCTCCATTTTTCCCTTCATATCCGTTACCCCCTCTCTGACCTGTTCCACCACTACCACCATTAACAGTTATAGTTAAGCTTCTATCATTTACAATCTTTTCTGCAATTCCAAAGAAAACTCCACCAGAACCGCCTGGTTTACCCGGTGCTCCATTTTCGCCGTTACGTTTCGAATACGTACCGGCTTTGGCATTTGGTTCAGAATGTGGTTTTCCTTCACAACCATTCAAATTGATCTCCTTTGTTCCTATAATTTCCCATTTAGGAGCTATAAAAGTAATTGGCAGTTTCAATCCCGGATAAGATACATCTTTATCAATAAATATCGACTTTAAAGCAAAGACGTGGATGAATTTAAATTTTCCGGATTCTAGCACAGTCAAAAGGTCCTTACATTTGTCATCTATATCTGCTTGAATCACTTCTTTGGTTATTTCTTCAACAGTAATATAATCTCCTTTTATAAAAACGTACGGTTCTACACACTGTATCTTCGGTTTGTGCTTTAACGTCAAAGTTAAAATCTGATTTACTTCCTCAATTTGCAATTCAGTTAAGGCAATGTCTTTCATCTTTTCATACTGTTCTAAATTATAATCCTTTAATTTATTCAAAAAGACATGAAAAGAACTCTTGGTAATAGCTATTCCTTGCGCCTTTCCGGTTTTCCCCCAGTCTTCGAGATTAGCAACGTTATACGCCTGTCTATTTTTTTGAATTTCATACTCTGAGAATTTAGTATACAAAGCATTTAGAAACTCGTACCATTTTTCTGAGCGATCAAGATAGCTTATCACGTCGTTGAAAGGAGATACCCACGCCGATACAAAAATATTTAATTTTTTATCACTCACAATTTCTAAGAATTCTAGATATTTGTTCAGAGTTTTAATATTCACTGTATTGTCTTCCGGTATATCAATCCCAAACATGCTGGCATTATCCTGAAACATCTTAATCAAATCTTTCGCATTTGCTATATTTCTTATTTCATCTGCTGTATTTGATAGGGTCTTCTTATCCTTGGTTAGTATATCGGGCAGTATCTGGATCTCCAATGATTTGATTTTTTCTGTAGAATGCTTTTGCACCATGTTTGCAATATTGACAAATTCAGACTGCATTCGACTGTTTATCTTTTCTGCTGCATCCTTGATTTCAGTCTGAAGGCCCCTTCTTGATTCAGAAAGGTATGTTAAAGTGCTTTTGAATATTTCAGTCCACGGTCTGGTGCTGAACTTTTTATCACTCACAACTTGCAGAAAACTTATGTACTTTCCTTGATTTGTAATGTCAAGTATATCTTGATTTGAAACATCGATGTTTAAGTTACTGATGCTCCGATCAAGTATCCCTGCTAAATCTTTTGGATTGGCTAGATTTTTTAATTCTTCTACCAAGTTTGTCGTAATGTTATGTCCATTGGTAAATTTAAATGAGAATGATTCTGCTTTTAAGAGGTTGACGTCCACAGCTGCGGAATTATTAACAAACGATTTTACGATATCTTTAATCTCTTCCATTGCACTGCGGTAAAATATTTGAATCTTTTCCGCAATGCGACTGACATCAGACCAAAGCTTTTTGTTGATCTCTTCCGCTAAGTCGTTAATGTCATTCTTAGATTTTTGAGACACAGTATATCCAAAGTCGTTTTCGTTTTTTTCGGCGAAACTAAGCTTTTCGTAAAGTATTTTTTCGACATGAGTTTTTCCTTCTCGTAGTAACTCCATTTCATTTAAAGGTCCCGGCTCTTCGGGTCTTCTAAAAATACCTATCTTTGTAGCGCTGTCATCCGCTTTCACTAACAATGCGTTTATAAAATTTATTGCATTATTGTAAAATTGCTGCTCCTTTTCTGAACTATTTGAATTTGCCTTAGTCTGTTCTAAATATTGTTTAGCCTCTTGTAAGAAATCAGCAATAGCTTCTATAACTTTATCATCCGCAACCAAAACAAAATTTCTGCCTTGTTTTATATATTTTGCATCAACTTTTGTAACTACGAGAGTAATGCTGTTCCGAAATTTATCAATGTCTTTTATTAGTTCAGTAGCATGTCTCAGTAGTTTCATGAATTCTTGTCTGTCCACCCCTTTCCTAACAAATGGGTGACTGATAACAAAAACCATCTTAACTTTTTCTGAACAATCTAAAACTTTCTTTATAAAGTGAGCTGTTGCTATATCATGACTTGTACTTCGAGTATCACTGAAATCGGGACAGTCGTAGTATGCTGTCCGTTTCTCGTTCTGTATTACTAATCGAGGAATAATTGTTTTAGATTCTGCAGTAGAGTTTCCAGTCCTGCTGTTGTCCTCTATAGTGTAATCACCCGTGCCTTCTTTGACTTCTACCGATATCAGTTTGCTATCGTCTCCAGCGATCCATTGAGTAAATGTACTTTTTCCGCTTCCAGTATTACCTAGCACCAATGTTACGTCTTTGAATTCATCTCTTAATTCGATTTCCTTTTCACCTTTTTCTAAAATTTCTAATGTATCCTTTATTAAAGAATTGTTTTTATTTCCAGAAACTTTGTGCTGGTTTATGTCCTTCGTAAATGGCAAACTAAAGCCTGTGCCGTGGCGTGAAAAATAAAAGGGATCCATATTAAGAATTTATTTTTCGTCCCAGGACTCCTCCACCCACCATGGAGCTCAACGAGGAGAGGTAGTTTCCGGCTCTGGAAGTGCCCAGCCTCGGTACTTGCCTCAGAGGTAGCACCAGGATATAGTGTTACAGCTTCGAGGCCAGGATCCGTCGGTTCACCCGAGGCACCCCTAACTGCAACACTAGCCCTACAGCAGCAAACTCATAGGAAAGGGGAAGAGAAAAGAAAATCCCGTAAAGGGTTTGCCACCAGCCGATTGACAGGGAGCGGGCTCACTCCTGCCACCCGTCTACAGAGAAGCCTGGACCAAAGGGAACGCAGCAGAATCCCCAGGAATTTGTTCCTATCCTGATTCGGGACTCTGCAGGAACCCCAGGACTCCACTTTCCTCCTTACGGGACGCCATACACGGCAAACATATGGGTCAGAAACCTAACAATTTAATAATTGTCCTATAACAATATTTTGAAAGCAAGTGCCCCCAAAATATTCATAATTTGTAAAATATTCTGATTTTTTTCCCCAATGAAAGCTTCCCATCATTCTTCCCCAATGAAGAATGATGGGATACAAAAATAAAAATAATTTCAATGAATCTGAAGTTTTAGAATTTTCATTTAGTGTTTCTTGGAATCCATTCAGAAATTATTAATAAAGTAGTCTGAGTAAAAAATAAGTAAAGAAATATTAAAAAGAGGAACATAGAATATGATTTGAAAGATCGCTAGGGTGTCCTGGGGGCGCGTCACCCATGTTTACCAAAGACGGTAAACCCCTTGGGAAAGAAAAGATCACTCGGGTACCTCGGGATCGTGAGTCCCGTACTCACCTAAAGGAAGTGAGCCCCTGAGGGATGATGTTAATAAACTTTAATTCCTTAGAGTATTTATCATTTCAATGCTAAATATTCAATATAGATATGAAAAGATGGGCAGTTTTCTTACGTTTCTCCAAATATTTTGTATTAAATTTACCTTTAGAACCCTGCTTCTGTGATTAGTGTACTTTATTTATGGTATTGATTTAAATTAATAGAAAATTTGTTTGACTGAATGTGTAATATTCAGATTATTTGCACTTGTATCACAGTGAGTGTCATTTAACAGAGTAAACAGCTAAATTATTTCACAAAAATTAATCATTGCATGAGATTAGATCACTTGTACTACTCAAAACAGTAACACACATGTGTTTTACTTTCAGAAATTATGTTCTGTTCTTCTTTCTCGTAGTTAGTTTCCGTATATGCTAATCTACAGATTTGAAAAAAATCATTTCTTATACTGCAACTTTTCTTTAAATTATGCAGAAATGATGTTCACACAACAAAGCATTTAAATCTTTCATTCAAGACTATGATTTACACCTGAAAAGATATGAATTATAAGTTTGAGTGGTTATGGAATGGAAATAAATAAAATAGCTAAAAATCATTATGATACAATTAACAAGTAAAATTATTTACACATATGTGAATTTGAACACTGTTATTCAGTAAATTTTATTAATGTTTTATTTTTATATGTTTATGAGAAACACATGACATATTAAAACTTAAAAATATACAAAATAATAGTAAACACGCTAAGCTCTTTGCTTTTATATAGATTAAAAGGTTTGCTTCATAGTATTATGTGTAAGTTATACGAGAAATTTAATCATTTAAGGATCAATGTGTCAAAGCATATTAATTATGCATTTGTCAAAAAAGGGCACACATTTAAAAGCTTTCACAATTCCCACCACAGTTGGATAAAATTGGAGTACCTGTTAATGACTCATAAGGAATTAAATTTTGATGCCGTTGAAATGAAATATTAAAATTTTTAATACGTAATTTTTCCACTTTGAAGAATTAGTTAGAGTATGTTTTAAATAGCTTTTTTTTCCAAATTTTATTCAATCAGATCGTTCGTTCCACAGATATTTGGGAAGAATTGTTAGGCAATTATATACTAGATAATTTTTTACTAACAAATCATAATATTTCTCTATGTTCCATGTCACGTAAAAAGTAGGTTACTAATTAAATACAGGGTATCTAAAAATTCCCGTACTTATTATTCGTAAACTTATTACTTAAAAGCAACGAACTTTAAAACAGTTTTTCTTATGTGGATGTTGAGAAGCAATTCTAACATTACGTACACGAAAATTTTGAACCTACATTGAAGACAAAAAATGTCTGTCCTTTTCTTGGATGCAAATGTGACTTGTTTGCGGACCCGCGTGGTGACCGGGAATGTCAGAATAGTCCCACTGTAGCTCATGCATGTCGTTAGAGGCGACTAAAATGGGTATCCAGCGTCTGGGGGTATAGCCGGGCACCCTACTCCTTGGCATTATATCAAAGGACCTCAGGGACTTGCCTTCTTCAGACAGGCATCATGACCCCGAGGCACCCTAATGATCTTTTTTCTTTCCCATGGAATTTACTGTCTTTAGTAAACACATGTAACGCGCTCCCGGGTTACCCTAGCGATCCTTCTCTATTTTCGACCCTCCTTCTTGTCAACCAATTTTTGTCTTTTCTTCAATATCTTCTCGTCTAGATCACTGTTAAATCTTGTTTGGCGCAGCATAGCCATATTTGGCTCTTGCGACAGTAAACTTTACCTTCTACTTGACCCTTCTTGTCGATCAATCTTTTTCATTGTTTTAACGTCCAGATCACAGATTTATCTTGTTTGGTGCAGTATGGCCACATCCGGCTCTTGCGCCAATAAAACTCACTATCATCATCTGACTCGTTTGAGCATATTTTGAGAAATCATTTCAAGATAGGAAGTGACTTGTAGTTCTTTCATTATAGTAATGAATTTTTTGATCATCTTGTTTCAGAAGGGTTATTTTCATAGTTATATATTACTCACGAATTGCACAACACGAGAGCGCAGAGGCAAAGAAGTTTGTCTGGAACTAGAGTTTGGTTCTTAATCCAGTTCTTCTGCTTAATTGGTTTATGTAATCTCTCTTCTTCCTAGTATTTCTAGAATATTCTTTATGTTTTCCATAATAATATTATTCTTATGTACTCACGTGTTCTCAATAAATTAGCTGTTAATAAATCTCGTTGTTCATTTTTTCTATTGTGTGCTCGAATTCAACATCCACGTGTAACTTAAGAGGAGGCGCGTGACTTGAAACTACTACATCTTGGACACATTCTGCGTTACGAAGTAATTGGCTGCCAAATATGATTTTAGATATTTTTTAGCATTTAACTGGTTGCTGTTTTCAGAATGATTAACATGTGTCTTTTTTTTTAAAAGTTTTTTATGTCTATTTTGTTTTTTTCTTCAAATTTTTTAACTTTTTTTACATTATAATATTTTGTTGTTTTGTTTTGAATTAATCTTTTTCTGAAAATTTTTTGTATGATTATTTGGATTATTTACTGCATTTCTCATCTCATTTCATATATATATATATACTATATACTTTCATATATATATATATAACACACTTATGCACGAGCACACATATAAATGGTATTAATAATCAAGTTCTCATTTATAAACCACTATAAAACAATAGGTATGTTGTTATTAATTATACAGTTGGATATTATCGACTGAAATAATTTTAATTGTAAAATGATAAGAACATATTCACATAGGACATAAAATTTTAAAAAATAGTTCAAAACATATAAGATTAAAATAATATTATTGGGAAAGACTCCATGGAAATACTGCAAAATATTTTTTTAAATAAATAAAATAAATGTAAGACTGTTTTGGGCTCTTTTACGTGATTATTAACTTTATTAATAACTTTTGTAATCATTTCATTTAAGATGTATGTTGTTATGATTACTATTTTGAAATATTAGACTTTTTCATATTTGCCTGACTAATGCGGCTTTATTAATATGTATTTTGCATCATTCTTCATACTTTAAAGAAGGAAAAACTGTTAACACTATGCACAAGTCAATAAAGTTGGGAAGAACTGACCAGTTGTCAGCTGCAGATGTTGAACCTTTTTTCAGCTATCAAGGCTGAGGCTATGTTGTTTGAGTTAGGCCTGGGCTCTTGGTTGTGTTCAGTTCTGAAGAAATGTGAATATTTTAGTCACTAATGGGATGTTTGGTTCCAGTACCATTGTGCTATCTCTTGAGAGCAGGGATACAGGCGATCTGGATGTACTGTTCTAGTTTACTTTGTGGAAGTGACTACAAAATGTGTAGTAGAGCTCTTAGTATAGTTGAAGTATCAAAATAATAAAATTTTAACTTTATTTTTTGGTTTGGGGATAAAAGTAAAGTCATAAGGAGCTCAATCAGGCAAATACGGTGGATGATTCAAAGCATAGATTTCATTACATGCAGAATTTACGAACAGTGAATGACTTTGATTGTGTGGGCGTATTAGTCAAGCTCAATTATTTTCACCATTATGCTCTGGATAAATGTGAAGGAATTCTGGTCATCAGAAGCAAAACACATTTAAATAATACTCACCAGTAATTGGTTATTCAGTTGGAACAAACTATTTGAGAACCAAAGGCACTTTTTTTGTCGAGGAATCACAAAGTACTGTTGTTTTAGATGAACTTTCACTTTTTTGGCTTGTGAGTGTTTCTACTTCAATCCATTCTTGTTTTAGAATATGCTATTTGAAAACATATGTTTCATTACCTGCTGGATTTCAAGAAGTTTGGATCATTTTCAGCGACTGAAATTCATAATTTGCACTATATTTATTTTTTATTCATTGATTAAATTGTGTGAAACAACATAGAAGTTCAATCACTAATCTGTCACAAACTGGTTGTCAAGGTGCTTGTACTTAAGACAATTATATGAGTACTCCGCTGTCATAGGAAACTGCTCCCTGGTTCTAGAAATTCTGGTGTAGAGTTAGGGTCAGGAGAACATCACTTTTCCAGGGCCTTTTTCTAACAGTTTAACGCCCATCACTTCATATTGCTTGCAACAACAAATGACTAACTGAATGACATGCTGCTTCAGCCCACCGAATCTTCTCCCGTCAAATACGTAAGGGACATTATTGGATAGATCCAGGCGTTATCCACACTACATGACGACAGATAATAGATTCATCCCACAAAAGTGACGTACCACAATTGTTCTGCGAAACAATAAGAAAGTACGTTTACGTGCTTACATTCCAAAAATCGAGCGACTACAGAGCTATTAGATCCGTGTGGTGACCGGGAATGACCAGAATAGTCGCACCTGTAGTTCATTACATGTCGTAAAGGAACCCAAGATGAAATGGGTACCCAGCGTCTGGGAATTGTAGACACCTACTAGGGATTATATCAGGACTGCCTTCTTTGTGTAATTACGGACATCATGACTCCAAGATACTAATTGATCTTATTTCTTTCCTATAGGTTACTGCCTGTGAGTAAAATAATTTTTTATCTTTTTCAATTTCTGCATTAATTCTAGTTAAATCTTGTTTGGCAGCATTGCCATATCTGGCTCTTGCATAATAAACTTTTCATTCTCACTTACTCCTCTGAGACATTAATGTGCTACCATTTAACAATTTAAAGTGTTCCTCCAGCATACCTTTATGTGACTTTGAAACTTGGTTATTACATATTTTACCTCGGCCAAATGCTTTGTCTAAATTTCAAGACTTTTACTAATTTCTTCGGTGTTGATTGCATTTCCCTGCTATAAAATTCCATTGAGTCTTATTACATTCACGGAATCAAAGAATACGTAGACAAGGGGAGCTAATAATAGGTGGTCATTTCAATGGGTGAGAGAAGCTCGGCTGATTGAGTTTGGCATACTGAAGAACTACAAAATCCAAATGCTACTTGTTATCAATATCTGAATTGGTTGACTAATACTGAAAGCGTAGCATGAACAGGGAAGAATCTTCTGTTTGATGGTTAAAAATTCAAACCGAACAAACAAGGAAAATACAAAAGAATAGTAAAATCGTCAATATGTTAATTATCAACACTAGATGGTATTTTGTCAAAAAAAAGAGCAGCTCACAAATAATCACTTTTAACAAAAGCAAAGAAATACAAGCCACATGAAATCAAAGTTCATGCACAAGGAAGGGTTTACAAAGTGTGTTGATCTTGTCCTATTAAGTGTATGTATCACGCACTCTTTTGGGGACCTTGATTCATAACTTAATTCTTTTTTGCTAAAGGTTTCTTTTTTATTTATCTGTTGTTTGTAACTTGTGCACAAATGTTTCAACAAGAAACAACACGATCTTGAAATCACGACAATCACAGAGATCAACAATATTTACCGGGTTTAATTATTATTATTAGATGAATATTTTTATCAATAAAAATTAAATTTTGAAACTAGATTCCTTAAGAAAAAAGATAAAATATAAAAAAGAGATTCGCGGTAGAAACTTTTTTTTTTTTTTTTATAAGGAATAGTGCTTAAAAACATCATGTATATATATATATATATACACTATATATATATATATATATATATATATATATATATATATATATATATCGTGTCAATTATGAATCTCCATCTCACTCCTTTTAAAGAGACATTTAATTTTATTAACTAATTCTTTTGCTATAGTTCTTTTTTATATTTTCTTGCTTATTGCACAAATGATATTTCCATAGTTAATGTAAATTGTGTATAAATAAGTGAAAGCAGTTTATCAGAAATATTAACTAATCTTTCATTTTAGAAAAATACAATTTCTTTAACTACATCAAGCTTAATATTGGCGTATTTAATACTCTCCCAACTTTTCATGATTAGCGACTAAGCTCAATGGTAATAGTCCACTACTTTTATGGCACACAGTGGTCAAAGATCAGAGTCCTAAGCCGACTTCTATTCAAAGCCAAAATAATGGTGAATGATGCAAAATTTAAATAGAGTTGAGCGTCAATTTCTCAAACAGTGCAGTTTTTTTTAAAATGACGCTATTATCGCACGACCATTGGTTACAGTGGTTCAGAACTACGAGGTCTGTTGTCAATACCGTTGAAGTAATTTATAGTGGGACATTGAAAAACCTTTTGTTTTCAGATTCAGAAATATGAATCTTTTTTAATGGTTTTTCTTTAATTCACATTGTAACTTTATCTGGTTCAAAACTTTAAAAGTTTTCTTCTCACATTTTAAACCACTCAATTGCGCTGAAATTTTCTATACACGATTGTTTTGGATGATAACACGATAATTTAATTATAATTAATAAAAAATAATTGATTTTAAACTAATTATTTGAAGAATTACATTTTACGCCAAGTTTCTCGCCAAGTCGCCAAATCCGTCGTTTAATAATTTATCGTTTACTTTAACTTTTATTACGTTTTGATGGTACATATTCAATTTTAAAACATAATTTATTATTTGCTTTAATTTTAATTATATGTAGATTAATTGATTAACATAATGCTTAATTGAGCTAAAAAATTTTACATGTATTTATTTTAGGTGATAAATTTAATAAACGCCAAGTAATAAAATAAATTATTAAAACTGATTATTGAATAAATTTAATTCGTTTCAACATTCCCATTTGCTCTTAAAATGTAAGATATAAAAATTATGTTACGCAAAGTGTGAAGTTTGAAAGAAAACCAATGCTCAAAAAACTCGTCTATTACCGATATTTTAAAGAGATGAAACGTAAAAGTCGCGAACTTAGACATTTTTTTTTATCCAATTCCTCCAGCAACTGACGTAGAATCTTTATTATTATTTTTTTTCTGTATTCATACAAAGTTTCGCTTAAACCAGTGGAAAAAATGTTCAAAATGGCATGAGTAACTTACTTTATGGAAACAACTCTAGGATTAATGACATAACTCTAGCATTTTCGTTACTTTTCAAAACTGCAAACACTTAAAGATTATCACTTTTGCTGATAAGGCAGCGAGAAAAGGAGATAATTTTTTAAAGCTTATCTGGACTTTTTATCGACACCGTTTAACAATAAGTAGTTATTTTATTTTTATTATCTTAGTCCAACAGCATTTCATCAATATAGCGCGCTACCGCATCTACTTTTAATTTCAAATAATATAACAACCCACAACTATTCAATTTGCTGCAAAAGGTATTTTTCTTAAATCGTAAATCAAGAATTATATAATAACGTTAAAGTACAATTTTTCTTTCAGCAGAATACATCATAATTTTTTAAAAAATCTTCAACAAAATCAATTTAAATATAATTAACCTTCGTTTTTGTAATACTTATCCTTGTGATGAGAATATATTAATTTATAACAATTTATTTTATCTTATTTATGAAAATAGTTACACTTCTGTAAAATATATGTTTAATTTAATTATTTATTGATTACTTTAATTTTAATACCTGAAAAAATATTATCATATATACAATAGCTTTAATAATGTATTGTTCTATTTCAATACAGTTTATCGTTTCCTTTTATTTCAGCATCTGAAATCTAATTTGATTTTTTTCCCACAAAATCATTTTCTTTAATTCATTTTGTTATAAAAGTGGACATCGCTTAAGAATTTTTGCATGCTTGCATTTTTTGAAGAACTAATAGTGTCCTAAGATTAATTAATTATTAGATTGGATAACCATCCTATTTTTTGAAGGAAAAACTTGATTTATCATGTATATGAGTTTGTTTATATTTGAGCGTCATTTCTTCAAATAAAGGATTGTGAATGCTTCAAATCATAGTTTCACTTTTGGGTCAATATGTCTCGTGAACGGAAAGTGAAGTATTGTTCTATCCAATGAATTGTAAATATATCTTTTTCTCTATACAATAATTCTCTAAATTGAGTATACACGTCTCATTCTGTTTTTAATAGACCTAAAACAATGTTATGAAATACTCATTGAATTTTAATATTTATAGGAACAGTAAAATACAAATTATAAAATGTTTTTTTATTAAAAAATGAAAACGAAGGATAGATAATATTTTAATTAATAAATTTTCTAAATTCCAAATTTTAGGGTCACAAAATTAAATATACGTCTACCTTTCTTGTTTCTAATAATTCAGTATATTAATTTTGTTTCTCTTAGATACTAATATTTGATTCCTAGGAGAAAATATTGAAATAGTGTTGTGAAAAAACAAATTGTTATTCTAATGTTTGAGGTAGGTGAATTTGTATGTGATAATGTAGTTCAACGTAGAAAGTTCAACGTAGTCCAAATAAAACAATCCAATTTGGACAAACTGCAAATAAACTTTTATGGGAAGAAAAAGAATCTTTCAATTCAATACAAGGAATAGCTATTAAAGAACGAGACTGAAGCTGCTGAAGAAGAAGTCGCATGCGCCACACGATAGCGACCTATAGCTGTTTAGCGTGAAACCTTCTCTTTCGAATGTAATCCCTCTCGTTTCTGTAAGCAAATCTGTTTACCCGTAGTCTTCGTTCGCATTATAGTTAATTTTGTGTGTGTGTGTTTCGCAGGAAAAATGATAAGTGGAAAACGAATTGTGAAATTTCACATCAAATTCGGAAAAACCGCTACTAAAAACTTATAACTTGTTGTAAAAAGTGCATGACAATGAGTGTTTATCACGTGCATGTGTTTTTGAAAGGTTTATAAGCTTTTTCAAGATGGCCGAGAAGACGGTGAAGATGATTCCCTCCTGGGTCTCCATACGACATCAAAAACGCATGACAATATCGAAAAATCGAATATTCTGGTTCAATCTGACCATCGGTTAAGTTTTCGTGCTATTGCTGAGACTGTAGGAATTGACAAAGAATCGGTGAGGCAAATTTTTCCACCAAAACAATGCGTCGGCTTATTCCACATTGCCTGTCAAGAGGTTTTTAGCCAAGTACAACATCCTAGTGTTAGACCAATCACCGGATCTCGATCCATGCGATTTTTCTGTTTCCTAAGGAGAAATCTGCATTAAACGGAACAAGATTTGAGTCCGCTAAAGCTGTGAAAAAGAAAGGGTACGCTTCCTGAAGAAGCTGACAGATGAATACTTCAGCACTGTTTCGAACAATGAAAGATTCGCTTGGAGCATTGTAGGTATAGAGAAGGGATGTATATTGAAGGTGATAATAAGTAAATATGTATTAAATCAAAATAAATTGTTTTACAGCATCCTAAGATTTTTAACTGCCCCACTTCGTAGGTAAATTATTTGAGATGCAAAAAAAACCTCCTAAGGTAGAAATCGCTTCATCTACTTCAGCAATAATAGGATTATGTATTTCTGCAGAAACAAACATACAGAATAAACAAGTTTTCTAAGACAATAACAACGTTCATTCAGAAGCTTTCGCACGATGAATCGAGCACGGAAGGCTGTAGATTACTTCAACTGGTATCGTACGATTTATCATACCTTTACTGTCAAAGGGTTAATTTCGAGATCAGTTGTATTCAGAATTAAATAAGCACTCACATTGTGTATTACGAAATCAGAAACTCTGTGTCAAAAGAAAATAGAATTCGATTAAACTGATATATTATGCGAACAGGAAAAATGAAAACATGAAGAAAAACAATCTTTAAAAAATGAAATAAGTTCGAAAATCATTTTGAATAAATAGGTTGAATTAGATAGTTAAGCATTCATTTCAGCTACAAACACAAAACACTTTAATAAGGCTTCGAAAAATTCTTAAATTTACATAATTACAAAAGATGCCAACTGTGAAAATCTAACTCATTTTAGCAGACGACTACAAGGTTATCAATAATATTATAAATCAGATTAATTAGAGTATATAAATTATCAAATTGAAACGGGTGATAAAATAGTATGAAAGAGATGAAAACCTTACAAAAAAAAGTTTATCTTAATTTTATGTAATAATAATTTGTCTTTATTTAAATTTATCGTGTTAAAATCTCTTTGAATACTTTTTTTTGAAACGACGTAAATTAATTACTCAGTTGTTAGGTTTCTGTTCTAATTTTCTTCATTAAAATCGTCTCGAATGGAATAAGAAGACAAAAAAAAATTCGTTAACTATCAGCAGAATTTCAATTTCTTGCCTTAGAGATGACCTAGAAAATGACAAAACGATTTCCAGTAATACTAGAAACGGGATAAATTAGAGAATATAAATTAATAATTTTAAGCAGACGATAAAAGTATGAAAACCAGAGAATTACATCATATACAAAGCATATCCCAATTTTACGTAATACAAATTTGTCTTTATTTAGAATAGGACATGTTAATAATATATTTGAATGAATGTAATATGTTTGAAACGGAATAAAGTAATCATTTCATTTCTATTCCAGATGTATCAGCTTCTGTCCAAATATTTTTGTTTAAATCATCTTTAATGGAATGAAATTTTATTCGTTAATTATCATGCGAATTTCGATTCTCTGCTTTGTCGAGAATTCCATCGATAAACTAAAAGAATAGAAATCTGTTTTTAAAACAATAACTCTCAAATGTGTTTGCGATTTTTAAAAATAGGTCAGCTTAACGAATTTTCTTTATTCAAATTTCCCACAGATTAACCAATTTCCATAATAATCACTTTGATCACGATTGTAACTTACGTCTTGTAATTTATAATTAATGAAAAATTTCTCGATTTAAAATATTTTCCTGTAAATCTACGATTGAGGGTAAAACGTAACAAAACCATCAAATCAATAGTATCTTTATAACACCTAAAAACATAGATTTTTATAATCGCTTTTTCTAATGTATCGATATCAATACAGTTTTTTGTGACGATTTACTTTTTATAGTTATAGCAAATACCTGAATTTCACTTCACTTTCACAAAAGACAAATTTTTTTTTACTCGAACACGACAGACCGCTTAAGAATATTAGAATAAGTCAACAGATTTCAAAAAATATATATAACTTTTTAATTAAATATTTACTTGAGAGTATTTGAAGGCATCATAATGTCAAATTAGATTTTAATGAACACAATGCATCGATTCATATAATATGATTATCCAATTATGACCTTTCCTGGTACATGCTTGATAAAAAATACACATCATTAATTCAAAATTTCTATACAAATTTTGAATTTTAGAAAGTTTTGATGATGAAAGGAAAAAGCAGAAAATATGAGACATTAAAATTGAAATGGAAAGACAAGTTAAATATAAATTAACCCATTCTCTTAAATAAAAACTATGAGGTACAAAAATAGTAATAAATTGTAAAGGAGAAACGCATTTAACACAATCAATGTGAGTTAAACTGAATGCTTTAAAGAATACACACATTAGAGCTTTTACAATTTTATGCTACAGGAAAAAATATTTTACCTTTCTGCTTGTAATATCCCTGAACAAAAAGCAGATATATCTTTCTTTTTTCTTTCCTTCTCTGAAAAATCATTCTTCTTCTAGTGCGAGAACTCTTCTCATTTTTTCCCATTTTCACTATTCGATGTTTCTTCAAAATGTCTACCTAAAAAGTAGCATTATGTAAATATTTTTGCTTACGTTCCTATAGCATTATTTTGAAACTTAAAGCTTGCGTTAATCAATAAATTTAATTTTTTTTTAAATTTCTCATAATCGTTGCAAAAAAAAAAAATTGTTTTAAAAAAATGAAACATTTTCATCTTATGATTAATAGAACAAAGTTAAACTTTTCTGGTTTCTTAATATAGGCAAGAAAACTTTTTTTTAAAACTGTGTAAATCTCCATTATGTTACTTGTTTTTCTTATCAGACTATTTATTCAAGGAAATAACACTACATAAAGAATTTGCTTAGGTATATTTAAATATGTTAATTATTTTTTTAAAAAAAATCCCATTACCGTTTATTCTAGCTTCAAAATTCTTTTATTCTAATCAGCCTTAGATATTAGCAGTATAATTCATGCAAAGAAATTAAATATATGTTCTAATAAAATTAAAAGTTATAATACGAATTTTTTTAAAAAAAAACCTTTCATCTGTGATAATATCATACTTACAACTTGGTTAAATGTTTAAGTGTCGCTGGCAAACAGGATGTACGAGAGGCATTGTAAAGTTTTAATTATTACTGAGAAATAACCAAAATATATTTGTATAAAATCTTCGTACTCATTTTTCCTTATGTACATAACCCTGCAAATTACATATATTAATATTGAATTATTAGGTTTCAGGAAGCCTTAGATTGAAGTGACTCGCCGTTTCGTAAAGTTTTAATTCATGCTAAAAATAATACAGATAGAATCTTAATATATATTTACTATCCTTAAGACTTTCTACACAGCCGCCATCCAGAGTTATACATTTCTCCAACGTTTCTTGACCTTTCGAAGGCTAACATAGTAGAACTCATTTTTACAGCGGGTTACTTTAATCTACGACTTCCTGAAGCCAAACAAATCTACATTAATAGCTGTAATATTCTAAAATAATTACATAAGAGTCGATTAATATGCAAAATAAACTGTATGCCGTTATCTCGATTATTTCTTAGAAATAATTAGAACATAATAACACCTCCTCTTATTATTTACATGATAGTTCAAATAAATTGATGGAAATGGAAAAATGTTCTTTTTCTAAATTCGTTCAAAAAAGCATGATTGGTCCCTTGAATCTATGACGTACAATAAAATGTATGTCATAGGCTCCTAAATTCCGTATCAGTATTCATACCTCTTTCTATGTATGAAGTGGTGGGCAAGCAATAAAAAAATATTAATAATAAGAAAAATTTGAATATTATGTCATTGAGAGACCGAAGAAACATCAAGTAATATTTTCAGAGATCAATTAAATAATATCAGTTTTTTTAAGATAAAATAAATTTAGTACGAAGATTGTTATTGACTAAGTAGAGCAAAATAACTGTGAACATAAAGGGTAATAGAAAATAACTAAATTAAAAAAAAAAAATTGCATGTAGTTAAGCAGAAGAAATTAAAAGCTCATTTTGTCGCAGTTTCTTTGAAAAACATTTTTAATTAACGAGCGTAGAGTATATGAGGGGGGAAATCAAGTTTTAGATATAAAATAATACAAAAAAAAAATGTTTATAGTTAACAAAATACATAAAAAATCAATTGCAAAAAGATAAGTTAAAATGATTATCTAAACCAATTGGCTTACATATATTTTTCTCCATAATCAACCCCATTTTCACTATTAAATTTAAGAAAATTACAAAGAAAATCATTTAAATTCTATTTCAGAGAAGTTTTTAATTTTTTTTTTTACTAAGTCACCGGCTAAACGGTATGGTGGTTTCTCCAATTCCCTTGTAACTTGTGATCTATTAAAATAAATCTAATGCATTATATACCATTCAATGGATCTAATTTCTCGGCTTTTCAGAGGTCTAACATGTCGCCATATGTTGACAAAAGAAAAAAAAAAAAGGTATCACTAAGAAGCTACAGCTCTTCAGTCCGTCTCACAGCCGGCAATGTAATATATACTTGAAATATACGGCCGGCAGTGTAAGCTAATAGGTTAATACGGATCAGAACATTCAGAGAAAGCCAAATGAAAAAAAATAAACAACGTTTCAAAATTATGGAAAACATAGCAGTCAATTATACCGAAGCCTGTTCCTCCGACACTATAGCAAAAAAAAATCAATAAAATGTATGTTTTATGTGTTATTGATATGTAGGCGAAGAAATAAATAAAAGTGTTACATTTATCTTATTATTACGATTAAAAAAACACTTTTCATCCAAAACTGTTCTAATATTTGACAATTTCATGAAACTTCCAACAGTTAGTTTCGAATTTACGGAGCTAGATAATAATTTTCAGGAATACACACATGAGGTTTAAATTTCGTAACATTCCATTAAATTTAAAATAAAATAAACGTAAGACAACCTGTTTAAAAATGGGAATGAAATACAATTAAGTAAAATAGACCATTACCTTATTTCCAAGTAAAATATTCGACACGGAGACAAGTAAATCGATGCGGTAATGTTGAAAATAAACGATAAAAACATGCTGCTTTTATATCTTCCTTCAAAGGCCGCAGACAAAGTTCACGCAGGAAATTCCAATAAAAGCGTGAAAGTGAAACTAAGAAAGGAGAAAACACAAAATTTCTTCCTTATCGATTGTTCCGCAAAAATATTTTTTTAAAAAGTGAACCTCAACGATTAGTTTAGTTTTTATTTTTTATTTCTGATTAAAAATATAATAGAAATATAGCCACAGATTCAAAACTTAAATAATTAGCTTGTTGCTAACACAAAGTCTGCACGGAAAGTTTTATTTATGTATGTCTGAGAAGCAACTTCAAGTTACTCTTATCAATTGACAGATAAAATAAAAAGTGGTAGCAACGAGTGAAATAAGTGTTGTTAGAAGTAAGAGGGAAAAAAGAGAAACAGCAGAGATTATATATGAGTGTTTCTATGGTAAAATAATGGGAAAAAAAGTGCTTGCACAGAGTTGAGAAATTTTCTGGTTATTTTTATACTGTTCAATCAAACAATCGTTTGCTCGTCTCCATATCAGTCACGTATTCTTAACTCAAGATTTGTACTTGAGATTAAAAATGTGATTGTATTATTTAAGTACAATTTTGTAACATATTTAATGTTTACCTTTTCGATACACATTGGAGGTTCTTTAAACGTCTCCTTCATAGATTTGTAGCCAAAAAAGAAACGATTCTAATGTAAATAATTTTGTTAAAACGTACTCGTAGAATATGCCTTGGGGATCAAAGGTCTGACAAAAATTTCTTTAAGGGTTGTCAGGGGTGTTAGATTTATCTCGACTGCTGAAAACGTAAACAATTTTAGATTAGTCGTAATTCATTGAAATTAAATTAATTACTTTGAAGTTTTTACACATACTTTATACAGAAATGAAATTTCTAAAACTTGTAAAACAATAAAAATATATTCTTACCTTTTTTACATTATAAGCCCACGAAAATTAAAGAAAATTTCTTTTGGGAAGTTTGAGTAGGTTCACCTGTACGCAAGATATCTTATACATAAATTGATTTTATGACTTTAAGTTGATTTATAAAGACAAACATACCTTCTTTAATTTGTACTAAAAACAAATGAAATAGAGGTTTTAAAAAAAAAATTTAAAAAAATAAAACATTTCAGACTTCTAAAACTGTCAAGAAATTTAAGTATTTTCTTTCTTTTTTAAAATAACAAATACATATATAACATTAAATTTAGGTACAGTGCAAAGAGTACGTATACTTTTTTTCCTACAAATTTTTAAGTGTTTAAGTATAATAGTTTTTGATATAAATTCTGGGAGTGAGTGAAAAACGAAAAAAGATACACATTTAAAGATATAGCATTCAATTATAAAATAAAATTTTGACTCTTGCGCATTAAAATGCTCCAGGATGGTATAATTTTCCTTCTGTTTGTTCCGACAACTCTATTTTCAGCCAGCCAAGGGGCTATTGTTTCAGTTAACCAAAAAATGCAGAACCTAATCACTTTTAAAAAAAGGTACTTGTCTATTATACTTGTCTATTATTGATTAATCGCCAAGCGACTAAGAAATATCGCCAAGAACGTTGTATCAAAAGATAGGCTTCACGAATTTGGCGACGACTTGGCGTAGTCATAATTTGACGGGACCCGCTATGACAGATAAGTACCAAAAATATTTATCTTGTTTTTGTGTGTATTTTTTGTCTGCTTTCACCATTAACGAACTTAATTTTCAAAAATACTCTCCTGAATTTTATAGTAGATTGAAATAAAATCTCTGTAATATATGTCTGATACCTACTTTCACCACTAATGAACTCAATTTTCAAAAATATGTCGTAATAAATTTCCCCCAATTATTCACTTATCGATTTATGTATTACCTTAAATTATATGTAAACTCGAATCAAGATACGACTGAAAATAAATAACATTATTCAGAATCTTATGACAACTGTGAGGCAGCCATTTTTTTAGCCACCTAAGGGGCTATTGTCTTAGGTGGAACACTTTAGGCGTACTAGATCACTTTTCAGTTTTTTTGTCGTTTCAATTTTAATTACATTTAGCTTAAATATATTGAATTTAATAATTTCGTTTACTTTAATTCTTATATTTAATTGAGTAATTTAATAATAATTTTCTTAAAAAAAAGCGCACCTTGGGGTACCAAATCTGTTCTGTGTAAAACTTTGCAAAGAACTTTTTTCGGTCTGTTTTGGTAGCTTTTTAATGTAAACGCGTAAAGGGTGCTGTGTTTAGGGGCGAATAATGCAATTTAGTCATTTATTTTGCTTCGAAGGCCCCAAAAATGATTCTATATTTCTGGGTTTTTTTTTTTTTTTTTTGTTGTTGTTGTTGTTTGGTTTCGAAGTTTACCACCTCTCCTACCAATGATCAGCTAACACTTCAAAATATTTTTATGCCAGATTTTTCAAAACTAAAGTTCATCACTGTCCATGTTGGTGGCCAGATTTGAAGCAGTCTCTAAGAATTGAAGACCGAATCCAATCGACTTTGGGAAAAATTTCGAGATTAAAAATATGGACTTTATTTTGGTTGTTCATTTTATCCAGCTTCCTACTAATTCATCCCAATGTTTAAAAAATTTAATGCTGCTTATTGAGTACAGGACTTGGATGACAGAAGGGGGCAACTAATTCCATGCTGCTTCAAGTTTATGCCACACTTCAGCAACTGTATTAGCTGGAGAGAGGAGGGGCAATCTCTCAGAAACCCATGACTAGATGTTTTCATTGGGTGACACATCTGGAGACCGTGCACTTCAGTGCAACAATCGAAAATCCTGTGTATCGAGAAAAGTCCGAACATAACACGCAACATGTGATCTTGCATTATCTAGTTAGAAGATGGCGTTTGTAAGCCACGAAGATAGAGCACAATCACTGGAAGTAAGATGTGAGAAATACATCGATCTGCTTTCAAATTATCGTCTGACTCGCCGAAAAGACGACATTGTGCCATTCTTATATCCAGCTTTGTCATATGGCGCACCAGAGTCGCTGTCTCTCTCTCTGTGCTGCATTGTCAAGGGAAGCCGAAGTAATGGTTGCCGTGCTGATAGCACACTACTGCAAACGTCATTGCCAGTACGAGCAAATACTGGGCATGCTGTGAAAAAAAATTAATTTAAACTAATGCTGGATAAATAAATAACCTTTAGTATACCTATTCCTTATTATTATTAGTCTGTTTTTTTGGTGCCATAAATAAAAACTACTTGATGGTCTTTTCACTGTTTATTTTCAAATGTTTATAACAATAAACAATGACAATTCTGCAGCTCATTTTCATTAAAATATATTTGAATTATACAAAACAAATTCCGAGAAACATATATCTGCTGCAGACCTAGAGTTGTCGATCGTGATAAAACAGAAAAAAAAAGGTTTCTGGAAAGCTAACGTCTATCTAGTCTATCTGGATGATCTAAAAAAAACAAAATTAACTTCCTTATATATTGGTATACCCCGTGAGTTTGACATATGCGGGGCAGTTAAGTTCGCCCACTATACCCACGTGATTACCATCCACGAAGTGAGTGAGTGACTGTCAGGTCTTATGGCACAAGAGCCAAAGCAGGCTATGCTGCTACCATCCACGTAGACCATGGATTCTCAACATGCTGCAAACATGCCTATTTCCTGACTAATGGTCTGTGATGTGGTGGTACGTTTTTGCTTTGCCGGCCTCACAATATGTCTGACTTCTCGGGAGTTAGTCATGGAGATCCTGCATGCCGTTCAGTATGACCCTCAACAACCCATTGATTTCATATTCGCATGACAGTGGTTGGATTTCGACCAGTGCGATGGGCAATATCACGGAACGATAATCCACACTCTCGATAGGCAACGATCCTGCCTCTATCAAATTACGACACTTGTTGGTGAGCATTTCGTCTACCTATTCGATACACAACACGATATTCTGAGCAAACTCCGACCTTACAAAGCGCTTTCCGAATGAGAAACCCACTACATAACTTTTCTTATATGCAAAGCTTCAAATGTCGTTTATCCCTCCTGCGTCGTCTAAATGTACTGAAATACTAATAATTTGCTAATACCTAAGCTCTTCATTTTATGTGATTCTGATATTCGTCAGACTATTCCTTCTTGGTGTTGAAATTTTAATGACCAGTGGTGTGTAAAGTGTAACTTGAAGGATTCACAATATGCTCTGTCAGTTTCACCACAACCCCGGTACTAAAAAGAGTATCATTTCTTGTATAAGATTTTTGCCGCAGTAGAGAGAAAAATTTTAACTATATCCCTCGTTTTCCACAATGAGCTCAAAGTTTATATCCAAAACGTATTGGCTTGCCTCGGATAAACTGTTTCAGACTATTCCTACCATAATACATGATAATCATTTCATCAATGCTTAGATTTGCTTAGAAGTGTCCAAATTTCCTAAAATTATAATTGAATACGGCAAACGAAAATTTTACATTGTAGGATCGATCCTGAGCATGCTGACTTACAGTTCCATTGTCCATAATGTGTAAATAAGATTTCAACGTTTGGAAGTGTTTTCGTCAGATGGCATTTTTTACCAGGGTAATGCCAAAATCTTCAGCATCTGAGCAGTAATCACGTTCACAGGTACTTGAATGATAACCAGTTAGAGAAGCAAAACTCCTACAAAACATATATTTCGTTAGCAGTGGTCAGGAAATCATGTTCGTTTTTTACATCTGTTGCATATCGCACAGTTTCTTTTACTATGAGATCGTTAACTTCATTGGAATAAAACTGTTCAAAAAACTTTGACGGAGTTTCATCTTTCAATACAGTTTCCATCTGTGCGAACAAGTCATTTGCCACAATATATTCAGCCTGTAATTCCCATTTTGTATATTGTGGTGATTTAGACTTGATCCAAGACGACTGATGCCTTTAAATTTTTTTTCAGCGCTTTCTTACCGAAACACTAGAGCCTGTAGACGCCCAGGCTGGAAACTGTCTCCAACTCTAACCCCCAGAGACCCAGAAACATCGTTTACAATAATCACACCAATATTTATGTAATTGTCATCCACTTCAACTTCGTCAGTTAGTTCACAGGCATCTAGTGGTAACACTGCAATTTCAACATCGCACTTATCTGATTCTAAGCTATTTAATAATTAAAATGCTTTCTCTAACTTTAGAAACCTTTGCATTGACATAATTCAGCAGGGATACAAAGCTACGAGGGATACTTTTTTTTAATCTTAGTTATAAGGGGAGAAATAATACGTCAATTGAATGCTTATCGTCCCACTGTCCTATTTAGAGAACAGTTGAAAAATAATACTCTAAAATTTATCCAATAACAATAAAGCTTTGATTAACCATCAGGATGATAACGAAAGAGTACTATTAAATAAATAATGTCCAGCCTAGTGTCCAATTTAAAGTGATAAAGAATTCTGCAAAGTATCATTTCCTTCGTGATACTTTGTTTAACCTTTAATATTTCATTAAAAAACGTAGAATGTCAATTGTGTACTTATGGATCTTTCTTTCTTGGATGACACACACAATCCTACTTGGAACATATGAACCCCAGAAACATAAGAGAGAGATTATTTCCCTTTGGGTGGGGATTCCATCAATGTCGGTCAGGCACAATGTGAAATCACGCATATTTCCCTTCTAAAAAAGGAGTGGCATGAACCAATCAGAAGCCACTTCCATGCAATTCTCTCTATAAAAGCAGGCTTCGCAGGTAACCAAGTCATTCGATTGCTTATGTTTTACAAGATGAAAGATGAAAAGAGATTTTGCTATGTGGTATTCAACTACCAACCTCACCAAGTTTATGGACTTTTTCGTGCAATTTAGGCAACATCTCAATAGCTTGGAGCCTTCCGAAACTGTGCCGAATACCTATCAAGAGAGCATCTTGATGCATATGGGACAATTGCTTCCCGATCACGACGAGTACGACGTGCCCTATTTTTAGCAACTCGTGTTATTTGAACCAGCGGAATTTAAGGATGATTACATGCAAGAAGTGGTCGGAAAGAGGCATGGGGCCTTTTTGCAAGCCATCTGGACGGAGTACGGGAAACCTAAATTGTACTTGTTAGCCCACACGCCTTGGGAAGACCATGGATGTCTAACCATTCCTCCATGTCTCAAGTGGTCTCAGATGGTGCTGGATTGCATTTACCGGGACAAATAGCCCAACAAAATCTTTTAAATCCCTAACAATTGTGCCATCTGCCTACAAACCATGCATTGATCAGAGGAAAAGGCGTATGGACACGTTGTGCATCTCCAGCGTATGATGAGGCACATGAGTATCAGCAACAACTTCCTGCTCTGCAGGCTCCTCAATTCCTTGTAGTTTGATGATGCGTGAATGGGACGAGTTTCCCCCAGAAAAATGGTAGAAAGTGTCAGATTGCTGCAAAGAAGTACAGCTCGAGACAAGTCATTGGGCCTATTCTCCTATGTTTTAGGTTCCTTCCCTTGCCAACGTTGGCCATACACCATTAAAATATTTTATGAGTCCATTTGAAATCTGTCACATGTTTCACGTTTGTGGACCCTTATCGGTAGAATGGATCGATCCGAAGTCATTTCTGCCTTCCATCTCCTTATAAAAGCAGGCTCAGTAACGACACGAGTCATTTTATGCCTTGCTCTCAATTGCTTCAACACGAGGGACGAACATGCCTCGGCTAAAGTTATCTTTTTTTACCAAAAGGCAGATGCCGACACCTTTTTTGCCTTTTTGCTAGACTTTCGCCATCGTTTGTTGGCACTACATCCTTCACCATTGTCTGTTGGCAATGCTCCCGATGAGCTTTTCCTACACTAAAGCATCTGGAGACAGGAAAATTCTTAAGATAAAAAACATTAATCATCAGGTGGCTCTTACATAGCGAGGGAAAGGAAAAATTTCCCTGAGAGAAAAAGGGGAAACATGTAGTACATAGTTTTTACAGTCTCGTAACTTTTTCCCGCCGGTTGATAAGCACCATTTTTTTTCAGCTAGCGGTAAGAGATTTCTCTTTCATTACTTAATAATAGTTTTATATTAATATTGTAACAACTACTTCGGTATTACTTTTCACAAAATTTTTCTCTAACATTTTTCAAAAAGTAGAATAACTCATTTTCTCTTTAATTTCCGTTAAAGTTAGATTTTTTATAATCCAAATTTTGATATATGATTCTTCTAGCAGTGAATGAGAATAAAACCATGTGATTTCTGTTTCCGATGTTCCCATTATTATTCTTAAATCATAGGGTCCCATTTCACTTAAGTTTGAGATAGTAATTACTGTTTTGGAATTTTGTTGAATGAAAAACCATAAAATGTTAGGAAAAAAACTCGAGGTTATTTACATATTGTATTCTTTCTTTCTGAATGTCCTTTATATATGTTGTGAAAATTAATAAATTTCTACGGTTTAATATTTCACATCAATGACCTCGTTATTCGATTTAAAATATATTTAACTCGAAAGGCACTTACAGAATAGTGTGAAAAAGGAAGTTCTGTTACTTCGTGAGTATTTGGTATTATTAAAACTTATTTGCAATATATACATTATTAAGTGTTTGTATTCTGTCTGTTGTCAGTTACTCTGTATTGTATAAATTAACTATGGATAATACTTGTTTTGTATGCGATAAATCCATTTAGACACCTTCAAACTTACAACGACATACAAGATTAATACACAATACGGGGAATAAGGTAAGTATATATAGACAGATAAAATGTAATGTATGCAGTGAAGAATTAGCTTCTATGAAGGCTTTGTTGGACCATGTTGAATCGTAAATGAATTGAATTCTCAACTTCGGAATGAAGTCAGAAACTACTGATCTCGACTGCAAATACTTTATGATTTTTTGGTTCAGTTTCCTCCCCCCCCGAATAATTCCTGAATCATAGTCTCCGTTCGAAGAGGAAAAGCATTAAGCTGAGATATAATTTTCTGGCTTACATAACCAGAATCAATTACTGCGCGGATAGTTTTTCCTGACCTTTGAATCGAACTAAAACGCACAGCTTTTGTTAAAAGACAGTTTCACTCCTGCCACAATAAAAATGGAAATTCTCAGATTTCGGAAAACAACTTTTGGGTTCATTTTTTTTTCTTAGTTCCAGACACATTAATTCAAAATAAAGTAGTTTTAAACAAGAAAAACAATAGCACAGTAGAACAATAATAGAACCTTTCAGAACAATAATTTTTGTTTAGCTGTTAAAGTTATTTTCTAGGTCGTAAAACATCTTTCAATTGGATGCGATTTATCATCAAAAGCACAGTGATCTTTCGGAAAACCTGGTTGTTGAAGACTCACTAAAGCAGATGCTATTGAGGACTCCTCATATTGTATAAACTATTCATTTTGAAATTCCTTCCTTCGCGGATTTTGGCGGGAGGCAAAACCAGTTCGTACAAGATTTATCCATTTTACTTCCTGACGAAGAAAATTCATCTAATGCTCCAAATTTCGTAACTCCTTGTCCTCTGTTAGTCCATGGTTTCTGCTTCTTTCCCAGACCACTAATACTTCTTCCAGTAAGCAAGACTCCACCAATGGGCTTAGAAAATCCCCAAATTTTTTTGCGTGCGTCCTAAGCTATCCAGAACTTGGATCTTCGCTTCCAACACATGGTACAATGCTAGAAGGTCAATTTTTGAGCGATCGGTGGCTGTGTTTTTCATAACCATGGCCTGCAAGTCTGGCACATAAATATGTACGAGTAAATCCTCTCACCAGAATCTCTCCTGCAGTTGTGCAACCACCTTCGAGTAATTCTCCGTAGTAGCTGGGAAACTATCAAATATTCAGGCTGCTTTTGATTTCGGAACAACAGCCTGTAGTAAAATATTGAATTTGTCTTCATTAGCGATACTCAAATCCTCATGAATTTTCGAAATTGACTCCAAAATGCCAAATAGTCTCTAACATCCGCACTAAATTTTTTAGCTCTTTTTTTTAGGAGCTTGAAATTTCGCTTTCCACAGATTTCCTTTGTAGTTGATTCCTTCAAGCTTATTTGCGTGATTTGAGAAAAAAGTTCCGAATATTTGTCTCTGTATGATTCAGGCGACAAAAATCTTTTTCAAAAGCCTCCTTAACATCTTTATCTTTCAAAAGAATGTTAGTAATTTCAGATTGATACAAATTCAATCACGGTAATTTGAAACTTCAATATCGAAAGGTTATGCATATTAGATGATTCTTTAGAGAGTTCATCGTCAATCTTCTTAGCACATGTCGAAAACGAAATACGGCATGATTTTCTCTGTGTTCTCAGTCGTGCTAAATCCATTTTTTCTGTATCATATTTCAATTCAAAGTTAAAACCACAGCAAAGGTTCAATCACAAAAAAGTTCAATCCAAAAAGATTCAAAACATGAAAGCTAATTCCAAAGTACCCGTATCCCACCGAGGGTACCACTATGTTCTAAAACGACTTAAACTATTCATTCAAAAATAAAATTAAATGGGTTGCATCTACCAGATACTGGGTACCTGGATATAATTAAATCTAAAGAGATTCCAGCAAACATATACTTTTTTCATAAAGGACGGCACAATACAGAGGCACATACAGGTAGTCACTCAGCCTTCGCTGAGTACATAAGTAGTTCTATTGGTAGTTGTGAAATAGCTTGTTCAACATCAACGCGTAATATTGATTCATCCTCAAAGCAGTAACTTTGCTGCTGCGTATCATTTTTAAGGTTAGGAGTCAGATAGAAAGCTTTAATTTTTGATCATAGTCTACAAAAAGTTTTTACATTCGTGAGGGAGAGTCAGCTCGTAGGTCATCACGGTGGATCACTCCAATTCCCCATGACTTCCAAAGATTGGAGAACGACCGAATGATCACCTACCATATCCTCTTATCCCTGCAGATCCTCGAAGGGTGTATGATGGAACATCTCGCCTTTTGCGTTTTGGGCAAATTTTATCACCTGGTGAGAGGTGAAGACGACTTCATCGTGGCGAAAGGGGAGGATCAACGAAAAAATACTTGAAAGTCTTGGAATAACCACGATAAGCTTGGACACCTTGCCAAAATTCCGGGAACTAAACGACCACACGCTGCCCGAAAACCTGCACGACGTGCATAATGATTATGGCATTTCGGAATGCACTATGGTCAAGAGCAATCAGTTTGCCAAATACCTACCCAAGAAGGTTTTTATTAAAAATTATTTTAATTGAAAGTTAAACACTCATTTAATTTTCATTTTGTAGATTGAATACAACTTAACTATTTCGAGAAAAAGTCTGCGGTCAGGTGGTAGCAATCCATAAATTTTTTGAAATCAAAAACTGGCAACAATTTGAAGTTTTCTTCAATCAAAACAAATGCGCATGTTAGGAACTTTTAAACTGATTACCTATACAAGTGATGATAATTATTTAGCTATTGTTATGAGCAGAAATTATCTTCTTCTATTGTTCTCTCGTAATGAAGAGAACGATATTATTACAAACTAAAGATTTTTTTCAAAAGAATTCCACTATTCTTGCACAGAGGCTGTTCAGTTGCAAAATGTCGCAATTAAAATCTTTGAAATTTGATAACTTAGCCATACGTAGGTTACCTGTGGATCCAGAAGAGAGGAATTATGTACGGACTGTAAATGGAGCATGTTTCTCCAAAGTAATGCCCACACCTGTGGAAAATCCTAAACTAGTTGCGTATTCATCATCTGCCTTATCTCTTTTAGACCTATCATTGGATGATGGATCAGAATTCGAAGACTTGAATGAGTACTTTTCCGGAAATAAGGTTTTACCTGGATCAGAACCTGCTGCCCATTGTTACTGTGGTCATCAATTTGGATATTTTTCTGGGCAACTGGGTGATGGAGCTGCAATGTATGTTTTTACCATGGTCAATTTTTAATTCTCCTTACCTATATATTTGTTCTTTATAGTGTAAAAAGTAACGCAGTTTTTGATTTGTAGAATTAGTAAATATAAAATGAAGTTTTTATTAATGTATTTATCTAAAATATATTTTATATAATTGTTATAACTTTCCTTTCGGTGCCTTTCCCCTTACATATATTTAAAGTTATATATGTAAAACTTACGCGAAATGACACATTGCTTATTTTTGTAAGATAATTGAAAGTATTTGATGGAAAATATATTTTTCTTATTGTAAAGATCAATGTTATTGGGTTTTTTTGTAATTTTTTTTGTGCATACTTTGTTTCTTCACTGTAATGGGGGTAATCACTCTCACACACCTTTTTGTACTTGAGTCCTTATATAACCATGTAGGTAAAATTTGCAGTCAGAAGAAGAAATATGCCTTACTGAGAAAAATATTCAAAACATGTTACTGCAAATATATGTTATAGATTTTAAATGTTTTTAATTTTATTTTCTTAAAAAGTTTTTTTTCTTAGGAGTGGAGAATATAAATTTTTTAAAAATAAATATAAGAATGGATTTGAAGCTGCTGTTTTTGTTAGTTTCTTGATACCTAGAAATAATTCTTTATCTATAAACAAACTTATTAATTATTACCTATCAACCAAAATATTTTGGATGGGTGAATGTGGAATTCTTTTACTGAAGTAATATCATATGCCAAAGATATCTTTTCTTGAATTTTGAATTCATTGTCTTAAAATCTTATATCATGACCTCCATGAACCTCCCTCTCTGAATAGCTACTCTTGTTTGCATCCTAAATTACAGAAACCAGCATTAAAACTGGAATCTCTCGGGTTAAAAATAATAGATTAATGAATTTTAAAAATTAAAAGATAGTCTTTTGATCAATCAACCAGTAGATCAAGTGGTATCTTTTAATTCTTAATATTCAATAGTTCTACCATATCTGAACTTAGTAATTTCAATAAATCTAGTATAAGATTGCTTGATCAGACAGAATCCTCCACTTACCACCATCTTTTTCTCACTCACCCCTCAAACACATGGCTTAGTTTGAGGTACTAGGTTTAAAGATGAAAATGGGGGATGAGAGCTTCTTCACAATCTTCCTGTGTTCTGCTCCTTGGTACTCAGGCAATGTTATCTTCACTCAACTATAGCTTTGATCATTTAATAAACCCAAAAAATTATGCAACTTCTAAATTAGGTTTAACTCTTTGATACATTGACCCAGCTCACATTTGAATAGCACACCATAATGTGCATAAACAAGTTCAGCTCCAGAGTGAAACATTTTGCCCATGCATACTTTCATAGGTGCTGGGGTACCAATCTGATTTGATATCTGTCCTAGGTTTGGAGATGAGAAAAATCTTGTTTTGAAAAAAAGAATTCAGATATGTTCCTTGCTATGATGGGTTTTGGAGAATTATTTTGTGAAATTAGAGAGAGAAATTATTCTTGTTGCTGTTCTCTATTATTCCACCTATACTGTTTTAATCTGTCTACTCACATAAAATAATTGTAAATGGAATCGTTACATTTTCTGATTTTAAGGAGATATATAATTTTTTTATTTTCTAGCTACTGGATGTAAAAATTTAACAGTTAAATATTATAATATTGTTGACCCATTTACTGAATGCTGTTCCTGTATATATATTCTGCATGTCGAGTAGTGCATGATGTCTAAGGTGACCAACCATATATATACTCTTTTAGGGAATTAAGTACTTCTTTAAAATCCTGTTCTCCAAAAATACTCCTTTACATTTTTTTTGGTTCTCTTTATTATATAAACTTTTAATAATTTTATGCTACCTTTCAAACATTGGTATGCATAAAATTGTCTCTGATGATAGGTGTGTACATGATTGTGTTTATATGCTGTAATGTTAACATAGCGAGCATCTTTGCATATTACTGAGCGAGGATTGCTCAATTGCAAGGATTTCCCGTGGATCAAACCAAAGAGATTTGGCATAGTTTTAGCGAGTTTGTTTGAGAGGAAGCATTATGTACATACTAAATACTCTGAATTAAAATTAAAGTAATTTTAAGCATTTAAATATTGATTATTATTGTTAAATAAACTGTTGATTTATTTTCTCTTAATTTTAAATCAATATTACTTCTTCAAACCTATTTTTCATTTAATTTTAATCTTTTATGAATGAAATATTACTAGAGTGTGTATAAAATTTATTTTCTTAGAATATAAAACGAATGATTCAAAGAGGCATACAAATGATTTTATTAGAAGTTTCAAAAAGGAGTTACTGTTTATTATAGATAACGAAGAAAAGGACATTTCAATGGTTCAGTGTGTAATTTTCAAGATGGAGAACCATCAAAAAAAAAAAAAAAAAAAAATCGATACAGCAGAAAAATATGATATAAGAAAATTAAAATTTGAAAAAATTTAGAATATTAGACTTATTCTTTGTTACTCATTAAAAAAAAATATAGTTGAATGGAGTGGGCTCATGTTTTTTTTCACAACTTTGATCATCACATCCAATGATATTCTACTTGCACTCTTTTTGTGAAAAGAAATAGTTGGTCACCTATGACCCTATGAATGACAGACAAATGTCGTCTACTAATATTTGACTTTTATTTCATTGAATTCGCAAGGTATCATTTGCGTTCCATAAGGAGAAATGTTTTTTGCTGTATTAGATGTTACTTAAAATTTCGTTTACTTTAGTGTGATTTTTTTTTTTATTAGCATGATGTTTATTTATGACTACCTTTCTTCGTTTTGGCATGTTCTATTTTGTTATTTAGGAAACACTAAAATTATGACTTTTTTCTGTATTTTAATTTCAAAAATGTCTTTTTTATAAGATGGCTTATATTATCCGATGTTTAAAATTTTTTCCTTACATAAATAGTAAAATATAAATAGACATAAATTTTTTTTGAATATCAAGTGAAAGGCACCAGGGAAAAAATAAATCAGAAACACTAATTTTGCACTGAAAATGCATGGTATGAAATAAAGGCAAAAGTGCTGTAAATGCTTATATATATTAATGTTTCTAAATTTTAAAAATACATTGGCATATATATTGGTATATATGTTACAAACACATGAATATTTATTAATATTGAAACATTTTTAAATCAGGAAATGTATCTCAAGGTAGTTGTTTAAATTAGTTGAATACAAACTTAAGATATTTTAAGTTAATAAATTTTTAACTCAGCATTAATTGTGTAATTTATTTAAAAACAAAGTTTTAAAAATGGAGCAAAAAATGTGATGCAATTTTAGTATATGTTAATATATATACATATGTATTGCAGGTATCTTGGAGAAGTTATTAATGCTAGAAATGAGAGATGGGAAATTCAATTAAAAGGTGCTGGATTAACACCATTTTCTAGAACAGCTGATGGAAGGAAAGTATTGCGATCTAGCATCAGAGAATTTTTATGCAGTGAGGTAACCATTTTAGAGTATCAAGATTTATAATCAGGCTGAAATTTTTTTTTCATGTGAAATGCTTTCATGTTTTGTTGTTATTATTTCTAAATTCTTTTTATTATTTAAAATTGACATTAATATGCAAAAAAGAAGAGGTACAAGTTTGATGTCTAAATTAGTATTTTGGAATTTATGTACTAAATTTATTTTTTTTTACAAAATACAAGGTGGGGATTTTAAATAATGAGACTGACACTGTAAAACATTTTATTTTGATCTGATTCATATTAACTTATTATCACCATCATTATACACCTTTCCTGTATCCTTACAATGCCCCATGCGAATCTTCCATTGTTCGAAACAGTGCTGGAAGCCTTCTTCTGTCAACTCTTTCAGTACGTGTGCCACTTTCTCTTTCAGAGCCTCCATGTACTCAAATCTTGTTCCATTTAATGGAGATTTCACCTTAGGAAACAGATAGAAGTTGCAGAGCTCAAGATCTGGTGAATAAGATGAATGGTCTAACACTGGGATGCTGTACTTGGTAGGAAACTTCTTGACAGACAATGCAGAATGACTTGTCCTTCTTCAATTCAGGCTGTTTGCCCTCATTCTTTCACAGAGTTGAGCAACAACGGGAAGGTAGTAATGTTGATTAATAGTTTGACCTTCAGGAACCTAGTGAAGGTAACAGAGTCCCAAGAATACTGGGGGAAAAAAGTGATCCTCATTGCTTTGAATTTTGATTTGCTAATTTTAGCATTTTTGGCTCTCAATGATGATGAACTCCTCCAGTGCATGGATTAGTGCTTCTTTTCAGAACCTAACAGGTTCCTAACTAAAAAACTACAATTCATCACAGGTTATTATTCTTTCCAATAAGTTTGGATTATTTTCAGTGGCATTCAAAGTGTCAGTACAAACATTTTTGCAAGCTTCTTGTTCAAATGTGAGAATTTTAGGTACCATTTTGGTTCACTCTTTTTGTATCTTAAAACTGTTATTTAAAATTTGCACTAAAGATTCTTTGTCAATTCTTACTGTCTCAGCAATTACAGTAACACTTAAACAGATGGTCAGATCGAACCAGATCACTTATTATTTCAATATTGTCATCCTTTTCGATGTGGAAGGTTGACCCTGATGTGAATCATCTTCAATGTCCTCTTGGCCATCTTGAAAATGCTTAGACCACTTAAGAACACGTGCATGTGATATATATTCATTGCCATACTTCTTTTTCAATAAATTATAAGTTTTGTAGTGATTTTTCCACACATCATGGGAAATTTCACAACAGTTCATTGCTCCATTGTTACACTTATCATTTTTCCAGTAAAGCAAAAAAGTAACTCTAATGCGAACAAAGGTTATAATTATACAGGTTTGTCTACAGAAGTGAGAGGCTCTGCATTCGAAAGAGAAGGCTTCACACTAAACATCTGTTATTCACTGATGTTTAACATATGCACTTTTTCTGTAGCAGCATTAGTCTCTTTATTTAGTATCCACACCCTGTATGTAAAATATTCATACCAACATATAGATCCATGCTTATATTATTTATTGTTTTGTTTAAAATGCTTTCAGAAGTATTGATAATAAATTTTTAATTAACAAGCATACATTTGAGTTATAAAACATTAATGGGTCAATTTTTTGAACCTCTATAATTCAGAAACTTCCAAGTAGAATTTTATGAATTTTGGCTAATAGTAAGACATTATTAGGATGTCCCTTTTTTTTGCTAACTCTTACCTATTATATGCTCCAGGACTGTTCCTGGTTGGTATGCAGCAACTGCCCCAAATGCAAATGGCAAAATTTAGGAATGACAAATTTGGTCATTATCCTGTAAAGTGGAAGTTACCTATGCAAGGACAAATACTTTGATTTTTTTTTTGTGTCATTTATAGAGAAACATTTTGAAATTGCAGGGGGGCGGGAGAATGATGGCTTGTGATTATTAAAAGAATGATTTGTATTTAACTGGTCTAACTTTAGGCAGCCAGAAATTTTCAAATTCAATAATGACAATTTTTTGAAATTATTTTAAGTGTAGTTTAAAATGCTGGTTAAATGTCTTTTAAATTATAATTGAGCATGTTGATAATATTCAGAAGTCTAAAGTATTAAAATATGCTGAATTGTTTGGGGAATTATTTTCAAACTGAATTAGTTAGTTTATTGTCAAAACATATTTGGTGAAAAATTCTAATCTGTCTAAAAATAGCAAAATATGACTCAATAATTTTAGATGAAAGTCTCAATGCTTATCAAGCTTACTTTTATTATATGATTTGTTTTTATCATCCCACAAATTCAGTTGAAATTAGGAAATATATTTAATTTTCTTTATAACTTCTGAATATTTTAGAGGAAGGACTTTTAAAGAAAAATATATTGCCAAAATTTGGAATATATTTTCATGATCTGAGAGGTCAGGAATATGACAATGATGTAAATATTTCTGGCACACATTTAGGCTTTCTAACTCAAATTCAAAACTCTAACACTTTTGCAGTGTTTGTGCTTTGTTCTGCTACACATTAAATTTAATTGTTAATGATTTGGCTAAAATTTTAATTAACACTGTTTGATTTTTTCCCCCAGTTATTCAAGACTGGTTCAAGTTTTTTTTTTTTTTTTTTTCTGCTTCACCTTACAGTTTTAAAACTAAGTCTGCCAAATATAACTGTAAAATCAATAAGTAAAGCAAGATGGCAAAATCAAAGCCATTTGCCTTGTAAGACTTCAGTTATTGCAAATTTATAAAATTTAAAATTATTTTGACTGAAGATCCTTTGATAGATATGAATACTAAACAAGTTGCACAGTCATTTGAAAAAATCTTAAATATCTTTTCTTAAAATTTTATTAAAAATCTATTATTTTCTATTAAAAATCTTTTCTTCTTCAATTTGGTAGATTTTCTAACAAAGATTAATATAGTTAGTTAAATGTTCCAGCATCAAAATTTAATTGTTAGTGAAAGTCAGGGGCAAATAAATAAATAAATAAATAAAACTTTTTATTATGTTACCAAAAAATGGTCAGATAATTAAATCTTTATGAATGAAGTTTTATCTTAAGCAAAAAAAGTGCAATGTAGAGCAAATATTTCTTTCAGTGAGACAAGCTTCAATTTTCATGTGAAGGTACAGATGAATCTTTTTAGATCCAAAACAAAAATTTAAAATTACCCCCCACCCCCAAATTTTAGACACAGTTCAGTCTTAATAAAGATAGATATTTTGGGGAAACAACAGAATGTAATTGAATTTTATGCAATTACCAAAATCTTGTTTCTGAAATAATTAAATGGTCATGTATGTATTTAGATATTGCTTTGCAAATTCAAATTCAAAATAATACATGTAAAGATATTGAACTGACTTGAGTTATATTTTGAAATAAGACGCTCACCCATAAGCATTTTAAATTATATTACAAAAAATGATCCAGTTATTGTTTCCAAATTTATTCATAACCGTAATGATATAGTTGGTTTTACTCATTTTGTTGGCTTCAAAAAAAAAAAAAAAAAAATTTTGGAAACTGTAACTTCTATCAAAACTGGCAATTATATGAATAAAAATAAGATTTATGATGCTATTGATCACTATGAAAAGATCAAGTTTGCTTCTATAAAAGCCAGACATTTCTATTATAATATTTTATGTTGTTTTTTAAATGTTGTGAATCAAATTTATTTAAGTATAACATTTATATTTTTTTGGAACATAATTTTTTATTATTTATTTTGTTGTATTGAAAATAACTCATTTATCTTGTGCATCTTAAAAATAAAATTCATTATGTTTTAGATTAATAGTGTTTTTGATTTTATTGTTTATATTTTTGTGTTACAAATATCTCTTGTATATTTTTATGAAATAATATTTTTTTAAAGAATACCTGGAATATATTTATTTTAGAGATCCAGTTTTATATCATAAAACTTCTTCTCTGTTATCTAGTTGATTACATCGATAGGAATAAAACATAAGGAAAGGTAAAAAAGTAGAAAGTGACCGATTTCCGTTGAAATCAGTAGAAAAAGAGAGATGGAAAGATGAAAGTCTCAGTCGGTAGGAGAAAGTGAGTAAGTGGCTGGGAAGGGGGTTTAGACGGTGGGGAAGGGTGAGAGTTTTGTTGTATTGCAGATATATGGCCAAGTTCTTTAATTCATTAAGTGAAGGGGTTGTATGGCATTTGCATCCATAAGAAACTATATTATTAGATCCATAAAAAATTTGTATTGGTGATTTAAATAATTTAGTTCATCTTGTTTATTTTGCATAACTTTAAAAATATTTATTTTTAAAAGTGTTCATGTTTTTGTTTATTTTGTTGTTTTGCATATCCCTTCCCTTTTTTTCCTAACATTAGTAAATAAATTTTTGTACACATAATGTTTTATGTATTTGAAAATTATATAAGTGAGTACAAAAAGACCTGCAGGCAGGATATTGATTTTCCAGGAATGGACTTGATGCTGTCTTTTGCTATCACATTATTTCATTACAATAAAAAATTTGTTGAGATGCATGAAGGTTTCACTGTTATTTTGATTGTCATATCACTGCATTCATGTTTTTTTAAGCTATATATCGTTATAAATCTAATTTCTAAGTATAATATAAAATAGCGTTAATACAGGATAGTTGAAAATGGCCCATGTGGAACATTTCTGCTGTTTAAAATATAGATAATGTAGGCAGATCCTTATGGGGTAACTCATTATTAATTTGCATAGATACATTATATAGTTCATCAAAAAGTTCATTTTTGTGTGAAGATTCATATGTATAGATGTAAAACAGTTGAATTTTGTAATTGAAATCTGTGGACAGCAATCTTATTCAGTTTATAAACTTTTTTTTATTATTGCATTTTCCAAAGCTGCATCTCTGAATTCAATTAAATGGATTAATTAAATAATATTAAACTATTGTACTGTAATTTAGTTGTTTACAAAATATACTACCTGTGCTGTCATTATATAATTTCTCTCCCCCCCCCTTTTAATGTCCAAGCTTGTATGAATATTTTTCAAAAATTCAAATCTGAGCAATATGCATTTAAAATGATGCAAACAAAAAGGTGATATGGGACTAAGCGCATTAAATGGTTCCTTTGTTTTGATTGCTTTAATGATGGTAATATATCTTGTTGATGTGAATTCTGGTAATATTTTTCATGATGCTTAGTAGAATTATAAACTCTGAATTTCCTATTACCAAACTTTATAAAATATCATATATTTCATTTTTCATATATTTTTAATTCATTGTAGGAGGAAATATTTATTTGTAAAATTGTAATAATATTGTTATTGGATATAATTAACATTTTTGATAAGGTGAGAAATCTTATAAAATTGAGTTCTAACTATGGTATTAAAATCTTTTTTTCTAATTCATAAAATTATTATAGAAATTGTTTCATGTAGAAAGAAGTGTTTTTACTATTATTTACATTGATATTGTTCCTCTCACAACATGCATTGTCTACATTTACAGGTTGCAAAAATATCATGTTTAGAAAATGATAAGATGTATTCAGAGCATAAGTCAAACAATTCAATTTAGTAATGTGTGTTATTTGAATTATTTATAAATGTATGCTTAAAAATTACAATTATATTGTTATAATAAATATTATTTCTATGTTACAACTTTTTTTTATTACTGCATAAAACTTATTTAAAAAATGTCATAACTAATTTTAATAAAACACTCTTAACTTTTAGATTGAGCAAATAGCTTAGGTTTATTAAATATCATAGAAAATACATTTTATAAGATTTTTGCTTACTATGATTATAAAAACTTTTTATAGTGTTATGTTTTATAATTATAAAAGCAATATATATTTTTTAAAAAAAATGATGTATTTTGTTCACTTATAATTACTTACAATTAAAAACATACATCTAACAAACATTTCAAAATTAAGCGTGAATCTCACAATTTTATAAATCAGTGAATTATTTAAATAACAATGATTATACGAGTAATACAGATAGTCTTTCTTGTTTAAAATCATGTTTTATATTATTTAGCATATGTTTTGTAAGAAATTTTCTGAATTGTTTGAAAAGTTTTTTTATATAATGTCTGCAACTCCAGAAATATTTAGTAAATGTTTAATGTATTTAAAGGATTAATATGTCTGTTATGAGTAATTAAGATTCAAATAATGAAATTTCTTTACCAAATTGCCTGTTGTCCATATAATAACTATGAAATTCACTTTAGGTCTAAAAAAAGGCAGATTATCCTGCTGAATTCCTGTAGAAGAAATACTGTTATTTATGTGATCATCAGTTTTAAACCAAATGTTAATGTGTATGAAAAGGAATACAAAAATTTGGAAATCATCTATGAGGAACATCTATGTGATATAAAAAGCTGTAATTTTTAAACAGTGATATGCTATTTGAAGATTTCTGGCTCTATGTTATATTGATTTGATTACAGTAATTTACCAAAATAGCATTTTTCTTGCAGTGAAATTAAAATACCTGCTTTAATGTGAGCAATGTTCAGTTATTATCAATCTCTGTTTTTATGAAATTAAACTTTTGTATCTATTTATTGTCCAATTCATCTTAACTTGATGTCTTCCTTTCATGAATTTTTTTTCTAGCAAGTCTTTTTCTTCATTAAAGAAATGTGAAAAAGGACGAAAATAAAAATTCAAATATCACTAATATTTTTTGAAATATTGCTTATGGAACTTCTGCCATTCATGAATATATTTATGGTTGAGACATTTTGGTTTTAGAAGTATTAAAATAGATATAAGAATTAAAATATCCATTAACAAAAATAAATATTTTAAAGCCAGTATTATTTTACTATTTATTGTTTAAAAAAAGGTTTGTTAAGATGGATATCAATTTGTGTATTACTAATATTTTATTATATCTACCAGAGCAAGTGTATAATGAATTTTCTCTGTAATTTAAGTGATTTATGTGTGAAAAATTAATAAAAGTTATATAAAAGTTTTAAATATATCTAAAGTTGTATTTTAAAAACTGTTAACATTGTATTGTGACTATCCTCCATCAAATCTGGATTTTTATAATGACTTTTTCATCTTATAAGATTCTGAAAACTATTACTTTTTTCACTTTATCAAAATACAAATAATCAATAATTGTAGTATCAGTCCTTAATATTTACTCTATTCTGCTTAATTTTATAATTTCTCATTGAATATAAATATAAATACCATTTTGTATTATAATATTTATAACAAAGCCTTTTACATGATTTTGTTGATTTTCAAATTAAAGTATGCTCAAATTAAAGAAGTTATCCATTTATTTTTATGTCATGAAAATTGTCTTTTTTCCATGACTAAAAGCAATGAAAGTAAACTGAAGTCTTATTTTTTTTTACCTTATTTCAGGCTATGCATTTTTTGGGAATACCTACTACTAGAGCTGGAACATGTATAACTTCAGATTCTAAAGTAATCAGAGATATCTTTTATGATAATCATCCAAAAGAAGAATTTTGCTCCATTGTTTTACGTATTGCTCCTACATTTATACGGTATGTGTATTTGCAGTATATTATTTCTATCCTATTTTAAAAATGCTATATATGCATTTATTGTTTTGATTATCAGTATCCATTAGCTTTCATATAATAAAAAATAATTGTTATTGCATTCTGCTATTATTATTATATATGAATTTTTGGTACTTTTCCATTTCGCCAGCCCAAATCTCACCAAGCAGACTTTATTGACAACAACGCACAGTATACACATATTCCGTTTGGCGTTGGTTATATCATTTTTGGCAACTTTATCACTTGCACCATCTAAATGGAAAAGTTCCAAAATTTTAAATATTAAATGGTTCTTTCTCAAAATTGTATTTATTTATATTAGGGTAAAGAAGTTGTACTGTGGAAAACATCTATACATTTCTATGAAATTTGAAAATGCAATGAGTAGTGACATATTTTAAATGCAATAATCTTTGCTCAGTTCATCAATTAAAGATGTAATAGTACATTTTTAACTTTATTGTATAGGGCTCCTTTTTAATCCATTTTAAACTAAAAATTTGAAGCAAAAATCATATTCAAAAAAAAAAAAAAAAAAAACCAGTAATTTTTATAAAGAAATCTTAAATATGGAAACTGGGTTAGTTTTAATTACTAAATTGTAATACAGAAAAATAGTAAATACTCCTTTTTAAATAGATTTTTATTTCATCAGAATTTGAGTTCAAGGTGGATTAAAATAAGTACTTCGCATTAAATTTCACAATAAAGTATTATATCCTTAATTAGTGAACTGAGCAATGGTTACTGAATTTAAAATATGTCACTATTCATTGCATCTTTAATTTCATACCATAAATAAAAAAAAAAAATCATATTAAGTAATTAAATTCATGTGTATCTAGTATATTAATTTTATGTAATTTTCATTTTTTTTTAAAAAAAATTATTGTTCATTTTTAATCTATATTCTGTAATTGCTATTCATTGTTGTTACTTTAAAGGCTACTTTATTTCCATCCTGTATCTCATATTTTCAAAGACTTGCATTATATTTTTAATAAAGTGTGATTAATTTTGAATGAAATTGTTACTTTTTTTTATTTGAATTTGCAAAATTTTTTATGTATTCCTTTTCATTCTCAAATGTCATTGAAGCTAAATAAAAGCTACAGATTTAATTTAATTGCCTTTAAAAGGTGTATAAACATGCTTCTACCTTGTTTTTTTAGAAAATAAAGGATTCAAAATGGTTATTAGTTTAAAATAAGTTTCTGATGTATTATTAATTACACTATTTTTTTTCTGCAGAGATAAATACATTAACTGAAACAAAATACCTTGCTATTCTTTACATAACATAACTTTAATTTTATAGATTATTTATAATGTTATATTGATTCTAATGAATAATTTTACTTGGAAAAAATATTGCAAAAAAAATTTGATATTTTTATAATAAATAAAAATAAAATTTTAAAGAAATTGATTGATTTGTGTGAAAAATAAATCATTTTTGAAATAATTCACATTAAGAAAGAAAGATGAATGAAAAGATAACATTTTAGTAAACAATAGTTACCTCTCTTTTGTTAAATGCATACTAGAGAATAGGACAAGATCTTAAACATATTGTTATGAACCCAAGATGATCCTCAACTAAAATAGTTCTTTTATGAAGGAAAAGAGAGATTTTCAGAGATTTATCAGTCAGCCAAGGAAAAGTTATGACCCTTTAACCTTAGCAACCATTTTCACGACGAGAAGGTGTGTCTAGAAAATGTTGCAATCTAGGTGATATCTTCATATGTAAGAAAGCAACAGATTTTTCCTGAATTTTCCCTGTGATGTCACACCTGGTTGGAGTGCCTATAAATATTGGAGAAATGCAAAGTTGAGAGAGATTTATTGGAAAATGGACTGGAAATAATTGGCATTGGCTAAGTAGATCTGCTGAGGAATTACGGTAGTCTAGTTGAGTGAATCTGCGGAGTAGGGGCCAGAATTGTCAGAATCTGCTTTGGAAATGCAGAGATTTATTCAAAGTGCAAACTAATGAGCAGAAAACATTGCTGATGCAACTGTGACTGTCATTACTCATGCTGTTTTGGTTCCTTTATCTACGCGGATTACCAATAAAAGTGCTGTGTTCCTGTTTGTGTTGTTAATGTCAAAATTCTGCTTTCTGTGTGTTGTCTTGGCCTGAATATTTGAATAAAGCATTTGTCATTATCCTTCATCTTGGACTGATTTTCGTTAGTATACACTCGCACAATAGGAAAATTTTTGCAACAATATAATTAATTGTTTAGCACATGAAGTATTCTAGCTTTATTCATGTTATCATTTTTTAATGTTTCAAGGAGGAAAAAATGTTTATTTTTTGCATAAAACAAATTAAACAATTTTATAAAAATATACTGTATTTCTTAAAACACTTGTATTTCTAAACTCTGAGTAATTAATTCTTAGTTCAAACACTAATTTGGAAGAAATGTATTTTTTTTTAAATAACTTTTTATAAATACGGAAATTTGAATAAAGGATTAGTCATTTCTTGGTTTGTCATTTTTTAAACATATAAAGATGTTGCATGGTATTCAACATTAAAATATTACACATGACAATTAAATTTTTTTTTTCTTGGAATTTTTCTCTCTTGTGTTGTGTTGAATAGTGTCTACTAAAAAAATAATTTTTATACATTAAGTTTATAAGATTTGTGTATAATTATTTTCTTACTGATTAATCTTATGTAAATATTTGTAGAAACCACAATTTCTTCTTTTCTTTCAGATTTGGTTCTTTTGAAATTTTTAAAACTTTAGATCCAACTACTGGAAGAGTTGGTCCAAGTGTAGGAAGACATGAAATTTTGTATTCTTTACTTGATTATGTTATTGAAACATTTTATGCTGAGGTACATTAATTGGTATGCTTATTTACTTTAAATTAATATTAGCATTCAATTTTAAATTTGCCATATTGTTATTCAATTCATGCATTTTATGTTGCAGATACACAATAGTTCAAGTGATCCCATTCAGAAATATTCTGCATTTTTTAAAGAAGTTGTACTAAGTACTGCAAGACTTGTTGCATTGTGGCAATGTGTTGGTTTTTGTCATGGGTATGTCTGTTAGTACTTTGATTATTCATTTCAAATTCATATAGAAAATTATAAATTTAGGATTGTAATTATATCTATAAAGTCTATGTTTCACTTTCCTGTTATAAATATTTTTGTTTTAATCATATCAATTTTTCAGTATGTTACATAGTTGTACTAAAGTTTTTGATTTCTGTGTAAGGATTTGGTTTTTATTTTTCTTTCATACTTTCTTATGAAATAAAATAAAAAGATATTGTAAAATTTGTGTATATATTTTTAAGTAATCATGAAACTGTTATAAATCTTTTATTGCATTATTACATTTTTGTAGACATAAAATATGATTATATTAATTATATTTTCACTTTTAGGGTACTTAATACAGACAACATGAGTATTCTTGGTTTAACAATTGACTATGGGCCTTTTGGATTTTTAGACATATATGATCCTAATCATGTTTGTAATGCTTCAGGTTAGAATTTTTTATATATATTATGATAATAAGTATAAAATTGAATGAAAGGATTGATATATAATTAAACTTTTTTAGGAAAGTTGTATTTTTCTCAAGTATTTAAATATTGTTGAATATTTTCTACCACTGAATTGTTGTGAATCAGGCTTATTATTCATGTTTTAATTTATAAACTAGCTTATAGTTTAATCTATCATATTTTTTGAAGACTTTCTTTCTTTTATTTATATTATAGTAATGTTTATCGGAAAAGTTTTAAGTTTAACAGAATTAAAGTCATCATGTGTAACTAATAATTACAGGACATGACTCAGTATTACAATGATTACTGAAAATATTAGAGCAAAATACTTTGGTCAGAAACATTTTTTTCCCCTCTTTACACAAAGTTTGTTAAATATATTTTTCATTTGAGCTTCTGAATTCATTTGTCTTTTCCTAATCATTGTTCTTGGAAAAAAAAAAAAGGAAGTAAAGCAGTATGATTTATACTTTTAATATTTTTAAATTCTTAAAAATGTTTTTGCAATAAAATATGCAACATTGTTTTAAATTAATTTTTTTCACCATTGGGTTATAAACTACTATGAAGGAGGGGGGAAAGCATTAATTTGTTGTACTAATTCTTTTTTTACATAAAATGATCATCAATACTAGTTTTAAATCAAGATATAGATATTAATTATTGTTAAATGATATTACTTTCATTATTTTAAATGAAACTTTTTTTTTCTCCTTTGAATCACAAACTATTACTAAAAGAATAGCATTTTGTTTAAAAATACTATTTTAACATAAAAAATATCACCAATAGTAATATTCAATTAAGTTATAGGTATTAGTGTTGAAAATTTTTAAATTTAGAATTATTATATCAATTGAATGAAAATTGATAAAGTCTCAATTTGAATTAATAGCAAATTTATTGCTATATTATTTTATAAATAACTAAGAAACACAAAAATATATCATAAACATATAGTATAACAAAACATAAAAAAATATATAATAAAAACAGAAAATAGCAATGCTGTTTATATTAAAAATGTTTATTAATAATTTAATCCTGTGAGGAAAAAATACATCAAAATGATACAGGTAATGATTCAAGTTTTGAAATATAATTCAAATGAATGTTTTATTTCAAAATTATTTTTTTTTATGTATGAGAGATATTTTAGTTATTTGTTAAATCAAGATATTAGAGCTAGATATTTTTTTCTCGTTTTCTTATTTTAAATAGTTTGAGAATTAATCCTCTTAAGAAATGTTAACAACCTTAGGTATAATTGACTTTCTGAATAATTATGTGAAAATCATTTTTGGAAAGAGAGTATGTACTTATATAAGTAATCACTGACATAATTAAAAATTATTAATACTAGCAATTATAAACTGTTTTTAACATTCACTAATATAATTTAAGTATCTGTTGCAAAAAATTTTCGATAGCTTGTCACAAGTATAATATACTATAATATTTATAGAAATTATAATAAAGAACATAATTTATAAAGAATTACAAAAAAAATTTCAGGAATTATTTTTAGAAAATGTGCAAGAAAGTTCTATTTTCATTCTCAATATCATTAAAGTAAATTTCTTTCTCAATATTATTAGAAGTTTTTTTTTTTATTATTATTATTATTTTAATTTTAGATGTAAAATTATTTTTTGATATTAAATAGAAAAAAGCTGGACATTTTGTAGGTAATGTTGTATTCTGCTAAAGTATGTATTTCAATGTATACGTATACTTGAAGTTACATTTCATTTCAATGTATCAAAATTTTGTTGGAGGAAATATATTGACTAGAAAGCAGCAATGATTTATTATCAGATAAAAAAATAATTTAATAATTATTTTTTTTTATTTCTGTTGTATTAAAAGTATTTGTTCTTTTTAGATGAGGGAGGTCGTTATTCATATATAAAACAACCAGAAATTTGTTTATGGAATCTTAAAAAATTTGCAGAGGCTATTCAACATGCCTTACCTTTAGATGTATCTGCTCCTTTACTAGAACTTTATGAAGAAGAGTTTAGAGTGACCTATCTGAAGAAAATGAGATCTAAGGTAAATATGTTTGATGCTTATAAGGAAATATTTATATATATTAATTTTCTCTCAAATTAAATTTTTAAAAATATTAAAAATAGTTTTTAGTGCATAGGAGCATTCTGAAATGTCTTTTTTTTTTTTTTTTTTTGCTTTATATGATCCTGTATTGAAAATGTAGCAAGCAGATATAATGTTAATGCATTATTTGAATATTTAAAGCAAATCATTTTTATGGTATAGTATAAATCATATAAATCAATCTCAAACATAACTTTCACTAGAATTTTTTATTTACTATAGGCAAATGAGTACCATATAATATAACATAAAGATGCAGAAGTAAAATAAGACATAGATTCTAAATTTCATTTTAGCAGAACACTTTAGCAAGCTATTTTAACTTTATATGTACTGTCTGGATAAAATTTAATAACTCTTGTATTTTCTGTGCTTTTTAAGCTTTAAATAGTTGTGAATATTTATTAAGACTCTTTATGTAAAAATTAAAGAAATTCTTATTCTTTCCTAAAACTTCATGCTGTAGTGAACATAATATATTTTATGCATGCCTGTCCATACTGTACAGTTAAAAGTTTTAAAATATGATGCTATCCAGAAATGCACAAAGGTAGTTAAACAGAATATAGAATGCTTGTATTTAATAGTATTTTATATATATATAGTTTTATTTGTGTAGTAAATAATATATTCAATTTTTTTATCTGTTCTCTTTCATTTATTACTTTCTAGTTAGAATTCATTGAAATATATTTCAGTAAAATGTGTTTAGCTCTTGAATTATTTTATTAAGTTAAATGGGCACTTATGTAAAATCCTGTGTAATTATGTAAATTAGGCGCAATTCCAGCCCAATTTATGCCAATAATTTTGTTATCAAATTATTCCAATCCAATCATAATGTGGCAACTTTTTTGTAGTTTGGCAAAAGTGGTTGAGATAATTATGCACATTTACTGCGAAAGATCTTTATAATTCATTTCATGTAAAGTCTGGTACAATAATTTGTTTTAAATTTTTTATTTTTAACCATAAAATTGCCAATTTCTTCTTCTTTTTTTTTTTCTGGTAATCAGATTGACTTAAAAAAAATGCACCTCCATTAATGACGAATAAGATTAAATGAAAAAAACTTTGTTTTCTTTTGGATTCAAAATGTCATGTAACAGAATCTTTCCAAAATTGATCACTTCTGTATATCAATCACTTTCATAAATCATTTGTTTTTCATAGTCAAGACTGGCATTGGATTATTATTCAGTTGAAAACTGTCTACCGTTTTATGCTGACTATCTCTGTAAATTGTATGTGGGACCACATGAATAGTGGTACAAAATATTGATTTATTGGTAATTTAATGACTAATTACATCCATATCCATTTTACCCAGAAGGGCAATGAATTTAATTTTTTTTTCGTTCCCCACTCTTTTATTAATTACCCTGTGAAATATAAATTCAATTCAGAATAATTGCTACACATTTTGTAAATATTTTTGTTTTAATTTGTGTAAATGTGTCCAAATATGCTTAAATGTAAAATCTGAAATGTTGGAATAGCTCTGTTAAAGAAAGGTCCTATGGTTGAATTGTATGTCATGTTTCAGTATGATTTTTGTGTGGAAATTATACACTTTATTAACCATGTTGACAATGTTTTTAGTTATGAATTTTTGTTATAAATTTTGCGATGTGTCGGTGATATTTAACTTTAAAAAAAACTTATGGCTATTCTTGACTTTTTTACACAATCATTGTGTCAGAATTTGCTGAAATTTTGGTGCCTGACTACTGAAGGGCTTATAAGGCAAGTCAGAATATGCTTAATTGTTCAAAGCTCAGTTGAGCATCTAGCAGCTTAGAGGTTTACTTAAAGATGAATAAGCTATACAATGAATAGTAACTTTTGCTGCTGCTGGAATACCTTGTTTCTAAAGTATATTTTCTTGTGTTGTCAAAGTTAATTGACTGTTTTTATTTACTATAAACTTTGAAGCTCTCAGCATTGTTATTTGCTGTGAGAAAATGCCTTAAGTTTATTAATTATACTCATGTTCATAAAAATTGCAACATCGTGAAAGACTTCTCAGATTTTAATTGAATTTACTGCTCAAGTGACCTGTATGGATACAGATAAACAAATGTATTAAGCAAAAGAATGAGATTACATGTCAAAAAACTCTGTTTTGGGAAGCCACTATGGGCTGCAATAAGTGCTTCTATGCAACATGGCTTCAAATCAAAGACATTTTGATTTTGTACCTGAGGAAGAGCATTCCATATTGCTTCTATCCAAAACCAAATTTCATCCACATTACTATTAGACATCATCTGATGAAATAGCTGATATATTCAATCAGTGACATATCAGATGAGTAAGCAGGTCAAGGGAGAAGTTGTATTTATCATATGGGCTGAAAAGATACCTTGCACATTCTGAGTAATGTGAATGGGCATTGTCCTGTTGAAATACAACTCTAATAATGTTTCGAAATGAAGCTGTGTCTTCCAGAATTTCTCTGATATATCAGTTCATGATTGCCCACAATTCTTATCAGCTGAAATCATTCATTTTATCAAATGGTGCCCCAGACCATAATGCTTGGCATTTGTCGGCTTATGATGTCAGGTCTTTGGAAAATGGCAATCACCAGAATAATGTCTTATGCAAATGTGGCCATCACTGTAACTTAAATTTAGTGGAGTTCATTAAAAAAGATAACTTATTGCCAATCAACATGCTAGATTCTATGTTGAGGATCTTATTGTAACTTTAGGTACTGATGGTTTTGAGACAAAGGAATTATTATATGCAAACTATGGTATAATGGCTGCTTATGAATTATTTAAGCAGACAATAATAGACCTTTAGCAGTATTCCAAAGTTTTGTCAGCTGTCGAGATTATGCTCCACAGTCCCTCACTGGTATGCAAACAAGATATCTGTATTCCTGTGATGATGTAACTTATTGCTATTCATTGCTGAATTTCCGTATTGTATGTCTATGTTCAGTCGACTGTTTTTACACTCATATACTAGTTGCATTGTGCTCCAACCAAGCTGCAATTACACAGTCAAGCTGCAATTACACAGTAAAAAAAAATTTCTTCATTGAGGCGTATCTTCATTCTCGTTCAAACTCTGTTAAATGCTCATACAGCACCCTCTGTCATCTCAGAAGGATAACAACTTCTCAAAACAAGCTTACTACTGACAGATAGCTAGTAACAACTTTCACCTTCCTCCTACCCAGCTATCTGTTTATATGATTAGATCAATCATATAGGGGGCACTGCTCAGCTCGTGGATTGCTCTATGACTCTGATTTTCGAATCATTTGAATACTACACTCTAATTTGCTTAAGCTGAAAATTCACTTTAATCATGGGATTGCTTCTAGGTATTGGAATTTTTACAAACATGAGTGTATATATATCAGTGTTAAGAGTGCCATTACTACTTACTACTATAAGGCAAAAAAAAAAAGGCAAAGTTGGATTTTTTTTTATAAAGAAAAAGTGAATGTCTGGATTTTGAGTGAAGCTGTATGTATAGTTTAGTGTATTTTGGTTTTGTTAGTACATTTTCTGTTGTGCCAAAAGAAAGTTGAATTCTTGCATGAATCAGTACAAAGGGCTAATTTCTTTATGTTGCGGGTAACCGATTTGTTTAATATCCTAGGGTCAACATCTTTCAGAGGCTCCTCTGGTTGTATGTTTACATGTATGTTAATGATATCTAGTTCAATTTAAATAATGTTCTAAGGTATTTCAGATTTTTTTAACACAAGATATTTTTATACTTCTTATAATCTGTTATAAGAAAAACCTAGTTAGTTTGAATTTAACTATTTTAAAATACTGGAGTTTTTTTTAAATTGAAGAATCATAGTTATACAAAAAAAATTGTACATCACTTTGTGTACATCACTTTTTTTTCCTATAGTTTTTTTCAAAGTACACTGATCTTTTTGAAAAATTTAATTATTTAATATTAGGATTACCATAGAAACACTGAACACTACACACACACACACATATATATGTATATATGATGATTGATTATTTAAATTATTATTTACAGATAGGGTTAATAGCAACTGAATGTTCTGAAGATGAGTGAGTATATTTTGATGAGAGTTATTTGATGATATTTTTTTTTTTTAACAATTATAATCATGAAATGTATAATTCTTATTTCGTATATTCTATAATTGTATAATTCCATTTTCTCATTAGTTGAAATTGAGTTACTTCCAAACTATTAGTTAACTAGGTTTGTTGTCAGTTATCTTAATTGATTATAATTAAATAAAATAGAGGATATAGGTACTGAAATTGATTTTTTTTTCTATATTATTATTATTTTGCAAGATTGAAGTATGTATTATAAAGTGTGTAATATTTTCCTTTCATATAATTAGGTAACCTTATATATTTATGTATTTTAATAATTAATATATGAGGAATGTGTATTTAATTGGCAGAAATTTTAGTATTAACATGATAATTACTTAAAAAATGGAAATTTTAAGTAACAAATTTTTCTTTCTGTGTTTATTTATTGGTTTTCTGTTTGGAGTTTGTTATTAGAAAGTCTAATTTATTATTAAGTGTTTAGTTTTGTTTTCTATAAAGTACAGGATTAAAAAACGGAACTTTATAGTATCATTTACTGTTACATAATATTCTAAAGCATGTTTACATTTAACCAAAATTGAAGATTTTAATTTCATTGAAAATAATTTAATTTTCAAAATAAGTATTGATAATTTAAAACTACAGTGAAATTTGTTGCAATCCTGAAAATCATGCTGTGCATAAACATTTATCTGTGTTTTTGCCATAAAATTCACTGTCATTACCTCTTTTGTTTCAATTCTATAAAATCCATGTCTAAAATCATTTTATAAACAGTCACACATTGCAGTTTGTTTTTGAATATTCATTTCTATGATCTTCCAGCTCTACAAATTCATTGCTGGATAAAAGTGCATTGTTGATTTAGGTTATTCTGTGTGTGTCATCATTTTAAACTTGAAAACAAATTTTTTTAGGAACCTTGTTCAAGAACTCTTTGATACTATGGAAAAGTCTGGTGCAGATTTTACGAATACTTTTCTTTGTTTCTTAATCATTGATGCATCTGATACTAATAAGCTACAAAATTCCTTAAGTGTAGCCAAAGAAAAGATTTTAGAGAATTGCTATTCCCTTGAAGTTTTGCTAAATACTTGTCAGCCGAATATAAGCTCTGTGTAAGAACAGTTTTTTGATTCATAGAATATTTATATCTCTTTTTGTAAAAGTCTTCATTCATGACATTTTAAAATTTTGAAAATGAAAACAGCATGTCATTTCAACATTATTGTTTTCAGACATTGGATATAGTAATTCCATGAAGTTTCCTCGGTTTTTGATGAATTTTAAAATATCAAGCTTTGTCAAGTGCTACTTCAAAAAAGAAACAGTAATTTATTATTCTGAACAATTTAAATGTAATACAGAGGTCAAATTTAGCTTGTTTAAATTTGTACTAACGCTCACATTGTTACGAATGTCACAAAAGTTATTAATGTGATGCAGCAAATTAAAACTATGTAATGGAAATTTTTTCAGAAGTGTTATATGTAGATTTTACTAAAATGGTTTAAAAATGTAATGGTTGGTAATTATAATTGAGAATTTTTATTGTTTTAAATATATAGAGACTTAGTTCATTGATTTCTTAAGGAGCTTATTTGAATATAAATGTATAGTATTGCAAATGAGTAAAAATAGCCTTTGGCAAAGATGTTTTAATCTGAAATTTATAGAATTTTTAATAAATTTGATATCATTAAATGTATTGAAAGGAAACATATAAACTGGGCTTCTCATTGTTAGAATGGATGGAAAATACTCAGTTTTAAAGATTTTTGTTTTATTTATAAAGATTTTTGTTACAAAGCCCTTTTCAAGTTGCAAAAGAGGAAGACCAAAACTACAGTGGCTTGATAGTTTTGAATTAGATTTTAAGGCATTTAGGGAGAGGAACTGGCAGATTAAGGTAAAAGGCTGGTTATCTTGAAGGAATTTTCAAAAGAGAGCCTTGGTCTTCCCTGGGCTGTCAAGTCCAATAAGATAATGATAGTAATGAGTAAAATAGCAGAACTTTGAAAAAAAAATTTATTCTAACAATACCATAAAATATGGGATTAATTTTGAGGGAAAATTATTTTAATTTAAATAACATATCATTAATTTGAAATCAATTGTGTACATTTTAAAAATTAAAAATAATTAGTTAAACATGTTTCTGAATTCATCTTATAAATTATGTGTTTTTGCAAAGTATTTAGACTAAAGTCTCATTATCCAAGTTTGAAAAACAATAAAATGAGAATTATCGATAAGCTTGCTTTTTAACAGTCCTTTATTTTATTCATTTGTGCTTATTATTGTTCTTTTGTAGCCAACAGCAGATGTTCCTTGCTATAGCAAATTCCAATCCAGATATAATAGAACAATTAGGAAGAGCAGGTTTAACTTTTAAAAGGATCTTATCTCAAATAGAAAAGGCAAAGACTTTAGAGGTATTTTTTTTAATAAGACAAGTTATCATTATTTTTAAATAAATTCCATTAAATTTCTTTGATATTTATTTATTAATCAACAAAATGAACTCATAACATAGAAGTTTAACTAAACTGAAATTTCTGCAGATACATTGTTATGTATTCCAAACTAGAAATTATGATCATTGTGCAGTTAAATCATTTTGAGGCAAGTTTAATAAATCAAAATAATCATTTCATCTATATGATATGAAAAATTAACATTTATCTTATTTATATTTATCTTTTCATTTTTTTAAAAATCATTAGTAATATTTTGTTATAATAGAATCATAATTATCTGATAGATTAAGCAGTAATTCAAATAACTTACATAAAGTTTTGAACTTGGTATGATGTTAAAAAAAAGTACTGCATGTTATTAATTTTGGGTATGAAAGGATTATGCTCTGCACTATTTCTTTATTATTTTAAGTCTTTAAAAAAGTTTTCAATCAATATTTGGTTCAGTTAGGTGTATAAAATTAAAGGTAGAATGAAATGTTAGGGAAGTGCAATTTAACGCTTTTAAAACACCTTTTTCATGAATTTGTTTTCTTGGGTACCTTAAGCTGTATTGATAAATAACAATTGTTCCCAACCCTTTTCTCTTGGTGAACTCCTTTTTATATCTTTAAGAAATTGGCCAACCACTTGTGTAGTTGTTAATAACAGGTAAAAGAACAATAAAATTTGGTTGAGCACTTATTTTTCATGTTGCACAACAGCTCATCACAAAAAGCAAAAAACATAATATAAACATCTGAATATAAACATTAATAAAATATAAAATGATAGATACAAGAAAATGAATTCAAAATTCTCTCAACAAATCAACTGGCTCTTAATTAAGCATACATTAACATATTCAATTATTTTTTTTATTTTATAATTTTCAAATTATTAACAGTGTAGTTAATATATCTGTGTAAATTAATTATTTCATTTTTGATGTTTTATATTGATGGGGTAAAATTACACCATTGCAATATTATTTTCGTTGAGTCACTTTTATACACCTTTGAAATCCCCAGAAGTTCGTAAACCATTGGTTGGGAAAAACTGATCTATAATAATAACTCAGGCAATTTAATTTTCCTATTCAAATAAAAACTATATTCTCAAAGTTAGGAGTTTGCTTGTATTTTTGGGAGTGACATTAAATTAACAGAAACTGAAAGGAGTTAAAATATAAAGTGTCAAGTTTTGTTTAATTTCTCATGTGGTGGGAAAAATGTTAAAGAAAATGTAAGTTGTTTTATATTAAATCTTTAAAAAAAAAAAGCTAGATCATGTCAGAATTAATTTGAAATAGAGGATTAACTATATTTTCTCCGAATTTTTTTTTATCATGCATAATTTTAATTTTATGTTTGATTTGATGTTTTTACATTAACATTATGCAATACATATTTTTTCTGTTTTAACTTTCATTATTAGAATATGACAGAAGAAAGCAAATCAGAAAATGATAGACATATATGGACTGAGTGGTTAAATAAATACAAATTAAGACTTGAACAAGATTTCAAAGCATTTAATGGTGATGCTGTAAATTACAACAATGAACGAATCAATGTCATGAAAAGTTCTAATCCTAGGTGAATATGTTTTTTTAAAAACTTACACATTATATATATTTTATGGATATTTTATATTATATTCAATCATTTATTGGATGAGTAGTTTCAAATTTCTAAATATTCTTTTGTTAGTTTCTAATTTATTTTAAGATTTTGATGCTTTATTACCTTGTTTATTTTTGTTAAACTTTCTCAGTATATGTATATGTCTTAATATATGTATATTAATTTTTCACAAGATAATTGTTTAGAATGTTTATCAATAGAAATTGTAGGAGTTATCTATCAGTATCAGATAGTAGTTATGTTCAGGCATCTACAACAATTGCAAATGTCAGAGCTGAGTTTGGAAAAACTTTGAAAAATCTGAGAAATTACTTCTTCTAAATAATCTCCAAATTTTCATGTAACAGTCTTTGTGAGTTTTTAGCTCATATTTCCACAAAGAGAGTGATAGATCAATGAAATTCTGTATCTTTCAAATGCTGCTTTGAAAAATTATGAGTTTTTTTAAAAAAAAAGCAGACATAACACATCAATCAATAACTCCCGAGACTAACATTGAAAAAAACATTTTTTTTTTATTCATCAACATAACACCTTTTGTTAATCACCTTTTAGGGTGATAAAAATGTTCCAAACGTTTTTCAAATTGTTTTTTTTTTTTTTTTTTCGCAAGAAATCTTTTTTGTTGCGAGTAAATAGCCATAAACAGCTTTCTGAATCATCGACTTGTTGCTGTTTTTGTTTCATCGAAAGCAATCGCGGCACCCACTTGGAAAAAACCTTTTTCACTTCACTTCAAAAAACCTTTTTCAGTAAATACACTTCCATATGATATCTGTGTCATCTCAGCAATCTCACGGAGCTTCACTTTACGATCTTTCATTATAATTTTTGTCACTTCTCTCTCATTTTCCGGTGTAACGGCTTCCACAGGTCTACCCGAGCGTTCCGCGTCATTTGTGTCGGTACGACCACGTTTAAACTCGGCAAACCACCGACAAATCGTTGCTTTGGATGGACAAGAGTCCGGGTAACATTTTTCAATCCATTGTTTTGCTTGCACGGTGTTTTTACCCATTAAAAAACAATGTTTTATCAGAACACAAAACTCGGTTTTTTCCATTTTTTAAACAAACTACAAAACGACTTGACTCCAACCTCGATAACTCAGCTGTTTCTGGTCCGATCGACTTAAAATTTTGACACGTTTCAAGCAAAGGTTAGTACTCTAGAAAGACCTGGTTACTGGTTTACTACGAGCGCCATCTCTGGGTTAGTCTCGGGAGTTATTGATTGATGTGTTATGTTGTTTAGCAATTGGAAGAAATTCGGTTACTGATTGGTTTCTTTGAACAGACAGAAAAAAAACTATAGATAAAATAAGTGGGTCAAAATTGTAATATTTACCTGAAATTCATACTGACCACAATGGTTCATCAGAATTTTTCTTTTCAGTTTTATTTTAAGGAAAAAATTGATGTAAATAAAACATTTATTTACTGTATGCAGTTTTTCTCAAATCTTAATGCACAGTTATTATCTAGAAGCAATGTGGCTTAAATATATTAATGTCATTGTGAAATACTGATTCATAAATCTAGACAGACTTTTCCATCTGAAAACAGAATATAGCTTAAGATTTTTTGCTACTTTTGAATCATAAAATTGAATACTTTATATATAAATGTAAAAAAAAAAAAAAAAATGAAACAGTAAACATATTAAACCAATGATGTTATATTTTGAAAGTCAGAAATGAAAATTTAGCATTGGTAAGAAAGATATATTTGATTACTTTAAATGGAAAATATGTTCAGTATTTATATGATATAGGTCTTCTGAATGATTATGGGGAGGGGGAGTATCTCATTCCCTGTTGAATAAAACATATTCACAAATTACATCATAACAAGAAAAAAGTAATGTTTTTAGCACAATTAAAATATTAGTATTATGAAAGCAAATTGAGGGGGAAATAACCACAAAAGTAGAAATAAAGTAAACAAAATGTAAAGAAAAACATCATGTATTAATAAAAAAAAAAGTAAATAATAAGCATAGAAATGATAAAATTATGAGTAGGTAAAGAAAGATATGCATGCAGATTGAAGCAAGCTGATTTTGAATTTGCTTGCTCTTTTCCTAATGAGGGAACTAATTCTCAAAATCTCTTTGTGATATAATGATCAGTAACTTTCAGAACTAACAACTAATATTTTATCAGGGAGACATAGGTGTGCAAATTTTTTCCTTTCATCATCAGTTGTATTTCATATAATTTATTTTATTAACTTTTATTTTTGTGTGGCATTTAGGTTTATTTTGCGTAATTACATAGCTCAAGAGGCAATTGAAAAGGCTGAAAATGGAGATTTTTCTTCTGTTAGAAAATTGGTTGAATTGTTAGAAAATCCTTATGATCAGTGTTACTCTGAAACAATAAATGAAGCATCTGCTAATGTTCAGAGTGAAGAAGGTATTTATGTAAATTAAGATTTCTGAATTCTTACTATTTAAGAAAACTATATATTTGTAATAATTTATAATTTAGATTGCATAACTATATTAATATAAATACTGTCTATATTATATAGTAAAGCAGTTACTTCATACACACACACATATATATTAGGGTTGGTCAGCTACACTGACTTTTGAAGCCATTTTTCAGAAAGGAATATCTGAAAGACATTTATTCAGTGTTGCCAGGTGGAAACTGGGAAATTATTTCAGATTACTCTTTATTTTCCCTTTAAGGACATTATTTTGTGAATTTTTCATGGGATGATTTTTTTTCATTGCATAGTTATTCTTGTAGCAATGTCCATAATCACTTCATACAATGAGAGATTTTTCAGTCCCCTCTTTCCCGAAAAAAAATGGCGCTATTTCCTATTTTTTTAACTTTTCCACGAATAGTTTCTTTGATTAAATAATTATGGATACTCTTTGTAGGGAGCCAATAAAAATAAAATAAAGGATAAACTAATTTTTCTCTCCTAAATTTCCCCATTATTATTCCCTAACAAGCCATCTATCAAACTTTGGTAGTTAACTATTAAGATTGACAGCAATCATAAAACATCTACGAGCAAATCAAACTACATATGTTGATGTGAATTTAATATATATTGTAGAGTTCTACATTTAGTTTATTACTTAGTATGTATATAATATTAATCCATACTTATAATTGTTGATAAAACACGTTTTATCAACAATTAAGAAATTTTATTTTTCTTCACAATAAATTATTTTTTAAAATAATGTTTTAAACTGTAAATTTGTGTAATTTTAACTTGATTGTCCTCTAATTTGTTTGTTACTAAGAATTGGCTTTGTGAAAGAAATGTTTTCCACGGATTATTGATGGTTTTTCTGTATGCTTCAAGTGGATTTCACATATTGCATTCTCAATTTTTATTATCGATGCTCTGTTATGTATAATATTAAACAACACATTTTGAAGTAAATTGTTTTTCTTAGATTTAAATTCCTAAGAATTTAATTAATTCATGCTGTACCACATGTTTCAATATGCCATAGTTCACTGTTAGAGTACCTTCTTCTGATTATATTTTTAATTGGTAACTAATTATTATTATAAGCAAATTTGCAGAAATATGTCAATCTATTATTAAATATATACCATACTGTTTTTGAGTTTCAGTAATTTTTTTTTCTTTCTGTATGTGATTATTATTACATGTAGATATTCAGTTGTTTTGATTCAACTTTTTGTCTATAATAATAACATTTAAATATATTATTATTATTTAAATTCTATTTCTACATGCTTTTGTTAAGATGAAACCATTTTTATTTCCAGATCCTTGTTCATCTACTAATCTGAGTGCAACTGCTTCACGATGCAATGATGTTTATGATAAACCTCCCAATTCAGCATTTTCTCTAAAAGTCACCTGATCTTCGTAAATGTCACTGATTTTTAATATACAGTGGCAAACATTTTTGTAGGTGAGCATATAATGTTTAAGTATTTATTATATGTTAGTATAATTGATTACATATCAGTTAGTAGAATTAGAACCTTGATAAACTCCAAAATTCACATTGTTAATATAAAAAAAATAGAATGAGGTGAAAAGTATTATAAAATACATATAGTTCTACATAATTTTATGTATATAATAGTGATTGTAAAATGGTACAATAGTACATATGTGTAACAACATATCTCAAAATTTTTATGTTGATTTTGTTCATATTTGTAATTAAAGCAATGTATTATTTAATTTTCATAGACTGCATAAATGTTTGAATACCTTCCAAAAATATCTTCAATTTTTAATCAACATTTTTTAATGGAAAAATATATTTTTGTTTTTATTTATTGTTAAATATATGTTGCGATACCTTATAAACTTATTTCAAAAGACAGAAAATATTAAAGCATGTATTTAAATTTTGAAAAATAAAAATCTAATCTGTTGTCTTTTAAGGTTTTAAATTACTCATAAGAAACACTTATCATTTTTTTATGAAACATTCTAAAAACTGTTATTGCTCATGATTTTCAACAAAGTCATTAAAATTTTAAATCTTTATGTGCATGACTTTATATATAATTGTGATATATTTCAATATTTTTGTGTGTGAGAATATCTTAACAGTTTTTAATATTGTTAAAGAATGCAAAATTTTTTGATATTTTTTATAAAAAAAAATATGAAATTTTTATTTACTTTTATTTACATTAATTGTTTTTATATAAATATACATATTTTTAAAAAGAATGATAAATTTAGCATTTACTGTGTTCATCTGAAAAATATATAGAACACGAAATTGTTCTTATAAATAAAACTATAACTGTAGAAAGAAAATTCATAGAAGGGTTAAACAAAAATCCCATTGTGAAATTCATTTAAGTAAAATAAAAGATAAATTGATGGTTAATGTCTTAGAATTGTCACAGTTATGAAATATGAGCTGATGATTTAAAAGATTGATAGTAATTTCTGATTATGTAATATATGAGGATATCCTCCTAAATTATGTTGAATCAAAATGTAATAAATCTTTTATCTTTCACTTTTTTCAAGTCTATTAGTACTTATTTTTTCTCAAAGCAAATAAAAATTTATTATTGTAATTTAACCAGATTTTTTTAATAATAATTTCTCTTAATATTTCTAAACTATAGTAATTTTTGAATTTTGAAGCATAAAATCTAGCTTATTAGAGTATTATAAATGTAATGAAATATCCTTTTCAAGAAACAAGTCTTAATCATGGTAATTTTATCTGGAGTTATCCCCCCTTCTGTTTTAACTATGTATATAAAAAGAAAATATGTGCATGTATTATTCATTCATTTTCAAAACATAATTTTTTTGTAGGACTTTCAAAGGAATCTCATGAATATGAATGCATATTAAATTTTTAATGTATGAATTTTGCTTATAAGAAACTGAAGAAGGAAAAAAAAATCAATATTTTGATATATATAGAAATAAAAAAAAAGAATACACACATGTGTGTATAAATTTATATATTGAATAATTTCAGTAAAAATCTTGCACAATATGTTTTAAATTCAATGTTTCTTTTTTTTAAAAATTTTTTTTTTAGTGAACTAAATTTCATTTTCATATCTGAATAGAGATTTTAAATGAGTATTTGGAATTTAAATATTCTAGAGCAAAAAGATACTTTTAAAAAATGTCATTAAATTTTTTTATGTAATTTTTTGAAGGATTTCAGTTTTTAAATTGGAATCTCATGTACATAGTTAAAAAAGAGGAAAGAGATTAGTTTCATTTATTTATATTTTGTTATAATTTATTTTTAGGTTAAAAAATATCTTAGTGTGTACAATTCTTTAATATATTTTTTTTCTAGGTATTCTTAAGGAGTGAAAAAGCAATAGCAGAAGATTTCTTATATGACAGTAACATTTTTAAACCCAGTTATGGAGGAAGCAATACGTAACTGAACGAAGCAATAACAACA
>BMAW01043305.1:0-10470 GCA_019974015.1 Nephila pilipes | reverse complement strand
ACACACACACACACACACACACACACCAGATGGTTTGAGTTTGAAGACGACATGCGTTTCTCCCCAGGTTTAAGATAAATCTAACTCGCGTATTTCGCAATGATTGTACGAAATGGTATAGAGATGGCATTCTAGATATTATAGTTAATAGGATCGAGACCCAGAGCTTTTCAATTTTTAAGATTATTGAAAAGTATGTAGAGTCTACATACTTTTCTTACTCCACATAGTTCTTCAATTTTTTGTTCGCATTCTTTGGAGTTTGGGAATTCTAAATTCAAAGTTTAATTACTTCGGATGAAAGAAAATAATATAAAAAAAACTTTATTTCCTTTTATTTTCAAGAGTAGCACCAGGTGTATTTGTACATGAAGATCAAATAATTGACTTTCACTCTTTTAAGTTACATCAACAAAGGATTTAAAAGCAAAGCCAAGCTTATTAGTTTCATAATTGCAAAACTGTATTCCAACTTCTCGTTTTATTAATAAGAAATGCTTATATATAGCTCAATATGTTTCTTACTTTCAAGATTCATTCTTAAAGGGTGAAGAATTATTTTTGATTTCGTTCTTAAGCTTTTTATTATGAACAGCAATTTTTAAACCTTTATTAGTTTCCACTCATCAATCCTCTATGAGAATGTTTTAATATTACAGGTCCGACGTTTTAAAAGAGCAATAGACAGGTGATAAGATACCACCGACAGAAGAAATCACAAATCCTTCTTTTCGTTGTGGTTAGTAATAATAAAGACTTCTTAGGTATCAAACGTTAGGAAATTTTACATAAACTATTTTAGGCCGAAACATTACATTGCAACTTGCAGTGTGTTTGTATTGTACATTCTCTCCGATTCGACGACGCATTACGTGCATACGCATGTATCAACTTGGTTCTTGAAATAACAAAATGTTGTTGAGATAAGAGCTCATAGATTATATTTGTAAGTCTCTAGTCACATAAAAGATCAATATATATACTTAAATGGTATTTAAAAAGGGGACTTCGCAAACTTCGACTTACAAAATAAACATAAAACTTGTTTTCGGGATTCGACAATAGTTAAAAGGCACAATATTCATGGTTGTGCTATACCTTTTAAACGCCATATCAGATTAGAAAGAAGAAATAAATACCTGTTCTAAGCTGTTATTGAATTTAAAGCTGCAAACTGTCTGCTTTGTTAGAAAAATCTGATATATATATATATATATATATATATATATATATATATATATATAATATTAACATTAGTATCCATATTATTCTCTAAAGGATTTTTTTGTACATAGGGTATAATAATTATGTTGAATTTCTTACTGATTATAATTTTTTTAAAAAATTAAGTGAAAAAAATTATAAGTAAATTATTTCATAACAAGAAATTTAAACAGAAAGGAAAAAATCTATAAATTATTATAGGAGTTAGAATAAATATAGCATGATGTTGCTAAATATTACGATAAGGGATTAACAACACAAATTTGAGAGTAAAGAATAAATAAAATACATACTTAGTTTTACATCTTTCCAGATTTTCCATCTGTAATCTTGTTTCTGCAAAAGCTAAAAAGAAACCAACAACAGATACATACATCGTTCGCAAATCAGGTAATTTGGGTTCAATAAATTTTAAAAAAAGTAATAGTAAAATACCGTGCAAGATAAATATTGTAGTAAAAACCTAATTTAGTAATTTTATTTATGTTATAAAATCACTTTTTATAAAAAAGAAATGTTTACCTTTCCATTTTTTGTGATTTCTTAAAAGTAAATTTTACGTAAAGAGACATTAGCTATTATGTAGTGATAATTAATAAAGAAATCTATTTAATCATAATAACTAGAATTTTACAAAAGTTTTCACGCTGAATAATTTTGTACATTTAAGTCTTATATAAGAAGGTAAAAAGAGAAATAATTAAAGTATTCATACCTTTTTCAAGAAAAGTTTGCATTCTCTCTTTTAAAGGTTGCTGATGCTCCTCGTCTGATGAACTTAAGATCTTCGAAACTTTCCTTTCGCAAGCTAAACAAATAAAAAATAATAATAAATTAATTAATGGGAAATTATAAAATGCTAATTAACATAAAATCACTTTTTCTCATGCGACACTCTTTATAAGACCAATATACTTTAATGCAGTTTATTTGGTAAATTAAGTATTTGAATGAAATTTATTAAGCAGATGAATTATATTACTACCTGTAGTGATTAAAATAGAGCATTACTTTAATTATTTCCTGTGTTAAAATGTAAATTTAAAATTTGTATTTAGATTTAATTTAGTAGTCTGTAAATTAGTTCATTTAGGGGCCTTTGAAATTTGTATTAAAGGTTAATTACTACTGGTATAATTGCTGGCTTCCTTCTTAATATTAAATGATTGACTAAACCCCACATTAATATAAACTTTTAAAGATATAACTCTATTTATTTAAAAATGTTAAAGAGTTTAATATAGAATTTCATTAAAATTAAATCCTTAAAAGTTTTTTTTTTAAGCTACAAAGGAATAATAAGGTGTATTATAAGGAGGACGGGAAAAAACATTTTCGAAATAAAAAATCAAAACTGTGATATATTATGAATCATATTTTACAATAGAATAAAACATATCTTTAATGGAAAACTTAATAAAAACAAAATCCTGGTTAAATATAAAACTAATAAGACTGTGCATAGAAGTAGAATTAAAAATGTTTTAGACTTTTAAAAAGGCAAATTTTTTGTCTTGGAAACATCGTTGTTAAACCGCTGCTTTGACTTTGTCAGTTAATTTACAAGAAACTGAAGTGGAATTTTGAACTTCTTTATTTTAATCTTCTTTTCCTATTGTGACTTTTTAAACTTAATATTAGTGCTTCATTCCTCGTTTTCATGTCTTATTTATATAGCTTACTCATATACAAAATTGCTGTTTCATAATATGGTGTTAAATCTAAAAAACATTATTGGGATACTAGTTACATAGAAGTTTTTTTCATAAGATATATATTGTTTTGTTTTATATTCGATTGTTTTTATAAAATTATATTCAAATAAATGTAAATTTTTCTAACAATATTCAAATCAATTTATTTAATTCATTTTAAAATTATATTTAAAGGAAAATATAGCATCTTAGTATTTGTATGACAGGATAAAATCGCTCAAAAGATTTGAATTAATTTCTTCTCGAATGAATCGATATTTTCGCGTTGTAATGCTAAATATAAGTACATCGAAGCGTTATTTCCAATCGCATCGAATTTAGTTATTTCGAAGATATTTTCAAAGAACTTATGAAAATTGGCTTCACTATGACGAGACAAAAGCTAATGTATAAAATGAATGAAAGCTGTTCTTTTGCGAAAGTATAGTTGTTTTTCTCCCAAACAGCATCCAAAATTAATTAATTGTGCTCATGTAAAAATATTAAAAAGAAGTTAATTTACAATTCTACAAGATTGAAAGACTTCAAACTGCCTTAATTTGAACATTCTTCGAACATTTTCTTTTGCTCATTATTGAATTTTTAAATTTGATGAGAAAAAAACGATCGATTAAAAACTGATGTTATTCATTTTTCAGAAAACTAATCGTGCTGCAAGTATTCTGTTCTTTTTGAAAATAAATATCCGGTTATAATCTCATTTTTTACTAAAGATCGTTCAAAATATTTATATCTGATGTTAATGCGCAACAACATTGAAAGACTTTTAACGTATATTGTGAAAAACCCTACAAAAATCCCATGCTTTGAAACATGAATTATCGAAAAAGGGGTTGCTCTTACCTGCTGTTTGAACGTAAAGTTTGTCGAGCTCCTTTTTGACGTCATCAAAATTAACTGTTCCTGCTCGATCTACATCTGACGGCTCCGGTACAGGCAAGTGACAATCCTCTGCTGATTTTTTCTGAAAATATATTGTTTGCATCAAATAAGGTTTCAGAGGGTGATACTTCTAGTGCTAGTAATGCAGTCCATTGGAAGTTTTAATGCTAATTTCAAAGTTAGCTGAACTACTTTGATCATTAAAAATTTGTCCCTCGAGAGTTTGAAACTGTACCATCTTTTAATTACCTTGGATCTCTGGTTAACGCAAGAAATGACATAATTTCTGAGATCCAAAATCATATTTCAACGGCAAAAAAAATGACGCTCTTTTAATTTCTCTCATTACTGAGGTCCCGTTTCCTATCCAGAAAAATTAAGCTTCTTATTTTTAAAGCTCTCATTAGGCCGATTCTAATAAAAGGTTCGAAACTAGACCTCTAAGTAAAAATGATGAATACAAAATTGCAGTTTTTGAAAGAAGGGTTCTCAGAAGTATTCTCGGTGACATCAAAGAAAAGGGCCTTTGATGAAAAATTTTAATTCTGAAATTTATAGAATTCTAATGAGCCTGATACCCTTAATTGTATTAAAAGGAAATGAATGATCTGGGCTTCTCAGATTGTTAGAATGAATGAGAAAAATCCAGTAAAAAAGTGTTTTGTAGCAAGAGCTCTTTACTAGTCAGAAAAAAAGGGGCCAAAACTATGGTGGTTTGATTCTATTGAATCAGATTTTAAGGTGATTTGCGGAAGAAACTGGCATACTAAGGCAAAAGGGAGGCTTTCTTAGAGGGATCGTCAAAAGAAGGACTTAGCATATCCTGGGCTTTGAGTCAAATATAATGATGCACTACTTTGAAAAAGTAAGCTAAGAAGAAGCTATAACAGTGCACGGAGTGGATTTCTCGCGGTATCTTTACGCAATTTCTTTCCCCAAGAGGACCGTTGTAATTTTGATCCGGTATGTTAACCTTTTTGTGGGATAGGAAATACAATGCACTGTTGACTCTGCGAGGGTTTCAATGTTCTTCAATAACACGTGATGAGTTATCTCAAATCGCTTATGGTTCATACAGGAATCGCAGTGTTTTCGGGAATTTTAGCTGTAGAGACAAACAGACATTTCTCTACAGTGGAAAAGCTCATCTTCAGAATGAGAAGAAAAGCATTGGGGGGGGGGGCCAGAGAGTTGGTTCTGTACAATTTGTGACGCGTATATCGGTTTGGATATGCTCTCGTGTTCGGTTTGTGGGCAATATTCTTGAAGCATGTGTTGGTGTCACGGAGCACGACCATAACTTTTCTGTGTTTTTCCGAGTGCGAATTTTAAATAGCCATGACACAATTATGTCATTTCATTGGAAATTCAGAAGGTGATTTCAAACTTTTTTTGACTTCATAATCATAAATGCAGCTTCAGAATTCATAGATAAATTTGTCTATTTTTCTTACCCCTTTAGTTGTTAACAATTAAATAAGACGTACATAATATGCAGATAATTTGAAACAGTGAAATGTTGAATGAGATTTGAATGATTGAATGTGTTTAATAAAAGCAATTTCATCAACATTATGTAAATTACCAAACTTCCTTTGTTACTGCATGATATTATAGTAAATTGTATTAAATATTTTGATTTAAATTCATGATACAAGTGTAAAAAATTCTTTTAATTTAATCTAATTATTTTATAAATTGTGATATTTATTAATTTAAGTTGTGCGTTTTATTATGATAAACATTAAAAACTAATAATATTTAAACTTAATTATCAATACTAGTAAAGATGAAATTGCTCTGTTTTTTGTGAAACATTTTATAATTTTTTTTTAGAAATTTACTGATAAGGAATAGTAGGTAGAGATGTAATAAAATGTTGTATTTTTTTATGGAATTAACATTTAAATTACAGAAAAAAAATTTGATGCACTTTTATTTTTAAATTTTAAATTGTTATTGCAAAAAAAAAGGCGAAAAACTGATGTTGCATTTTATAGTTTAACGATAGCGAATAAAATACGCAACATGAATTTCTTGCTTTACATTTTATAAATATTGAGCATTTCGGCAATAACTTACACATACCAAAGTAAGGTTATCAAGAATTTTAAAGCAATCTAGTTTTATCATTTTGATATTTAATGCCTTTTATTGACTTTTCAAAAGTTAAATGCTGTGAGTGAGTGAGTGAGTGAGTGAGTGAATGTAAAGTTTATAGGCTCAAGAGCCAGATATGGCTATGCTGCGCCAAACAAGATTAAACTGTGGTCTAGACGTGAAGTTGAAAAAGAAAAAGGAAAAATGGTTGACAAGAAGGAGGGTCGAAAATAGAGAAGGATCGCTAGGGTATCCCGGGAGTGCGTCACCCGTGTTTACCAAAGACAGTAAACCCCATGGGAAAGAAAAAGATCACTAAGGTGCCTCGGGGTAAAAGTTAAATGCTATTGAAATTTAATTACTAAATAGATGCAGCAAAAAAAAACTGTTTTATCAAATGACTAAATTTTTTACCAAATCTATAAAATACCCAAATATTGTTTGGAAAATTTCGCGAAGGAATTCTAAGGGTACCACGACATACGTGGCATAGTTAAATACCGAATTGAAGACTACTTGTCTTTGTGATGTATATGCTTTAAAATTATTATTAAAGCTTATATTTTTTGCACATGTCTAAAAACGAAATTTTAATCATTTTATAGAACTATAAAAGTAATTTTTTTATGTTGAATTTTTTTTTTTTTGCTTAGTTGAATACGGAGATGAATTTTGAGACATTTGCATTTAGGTAACATTATTAAAAAAGTATATGCTAAATATACAAAATATTTTAGTCTTCATACATAAAATAATTCACAAAAATAGTGAATCAACTTTGTAAATGATATCACAGTTCTCAGGAAAAATTATCTTAATTAGGTTATTTTTGAATTTTGTTTTTCTTTTTTCACATCAAAATTATTTCTTAAAATTTAAATATTTATAGAGAAAATATTTTTGTGCATTATATGCAGATATACATAATAGGAGCTAAAAAAATTGGAAACATGTAGTATAATAGTTTTTTAATGGCATCTAAATGCAAATATATCTTAAAAATCATGTCTTTATGCAACTAAGACGGAGAAAAGCTTTTTGACTAAAAAAAATTACTTTTACAGTTCTATAGAATAATTTAACTATCATTATCAGCTACACAAACAATCTAAACTCTGCTAATAGTTGTACAAGATATAAATCACAAAAACAAGGAGTTTTAATTACGATCTTATAGTATTCATCACTTAAATATCAATTGTACAATTTTATGAAAACATGCATTCCGAAAGCATAAAATCTGAAGCTCGTTTCTTCCCCCCCTTAAATATATATATATACTGTTTTTTTTTAAAGTACCAAGTAGTTAGTTCTTATAATAAAAGACTTTTAAAATATAATAAAGGGACGGGGTTTCATTTATTTCATCACTAAAAATTGGCAATGTTTCACTTTTTCCATTTGCATTGCAGCTCAGAAGACAAAACTTCTTTGTATTACATTACACGGGCAAAATATCTTGCACCATGATTCTTTTACCGAGTGAAGGGGTAATATCTCACCAAAGAGCAATATCTGTGCGGAGTAAGTATACTAATGAATGATGATGCCAATAGAATCGTTTTCGTGTACAATTTATCTTCATATTATCTCCAGCAAAGGTAATACATCACTTTGTTTCCTTCATTGATTTCCTTTACGTGAGACTGAATGGCGCCATTGACTGCATTTTTAGGAAATGTCATATGTACCAGAGTTGGTTTTCTATTCACCGAGCTGATAACTACACATTGCTCATCGAATAGCGTTATAGACAATTTTTTCTATTCCTTTAATATTCCGAAAAATTAGCATTTCTCATAAAAAGTTAAAAATTTTCGGAGAGCAAATGTAATGTATTTTTCAGTATCTGCTAATTTATTTTGGGATCATAATTAACATGATTTAAATTGCTTATTCTTAAGGTTTGAGTTATATAAAAAGGTATAAATTTTCGTTCAAAATGATTAAAACTATATTTTTCTCGAAAATTTAAGCTAATTTTATATAAAAAAAAATTCTTAAATCTGATTTTTTGTTATATCTCTTACTATTGTATCCCTATAAAAATAATTACATTAGAATAATAATAAATTTTACAAGATAATTGTAGGGCCTTATATATGACCTTTGAAATATTTTCCAATATAAAAAAGTGTTGTGCATTAGATTATCTTACATTTCCTTATCTGAAAGCTGAGACGATATGCTATAGGAAACAATATATACCTTCAGTATCTGCTAATTTTAGAAATTAATAACACATGAAGAGCTTGATAATCTGAAAGTGTGAACAATATCAACTTTTCGTGTCTTTCTTTGAGGTGTGTTCATTCAAAGCCTTTATCAATAAGACTGTGATTGTTTTTTGTTAATTTAATTAAATGAAAGAAACTCGGAATTTATTTCCGAGTCATTTTTTTAAAAATGATATCTTTAGGATTTAAATGATATCATAAATTATAATCATTTAACTGCATTTTTTTATCACTCTTTTGTACTCGTACGTACAACAAATATATCAGACTACGATAGCGAATATTTTTTCTTTAATTCATTGTAACGGTATATAACAAATATTTTAATAAACGTTTCTCTGAATGATTCTAATGATTCTCGAGTATACATTATTATTAATGACGAATTACAAATTTACTCAGTGATCGATTTAGATATGTAAGCAAAGCTCACTGAAGTTACTATGCCTCAGTTTTAAAAAGGATTGAGAACAAGATTAAAAAAATTTCATGTTACTCTTTCTATTGTTAAATATTATTACAGAAGCGTGAGTGGGTGAAAGTGCGTTTATGGCAACCAAACCAAATCTGGCTATGCTGTGTCAAACCATGTGTAACTGTGATCAGGAAGCAAGAAAGATTGAAGAGCAAGATTGAATTCGGTTGACAATAAAGGAATGTCAAAAATAGTGAAGGATCGATAGGATGTTCCAAGGGAGCGCCACCCGTGTTTGAAAAGATAGTAAATCCCACGGAAAAGAAAAAGATCACTAGGGTTGTGACGTTGGGCTATTCGCGGTTTCTCTTCACTAATCTTGGGGACTTTTAATTAAGATTGATTACTTTTGCTAAACCACCTTTGCCCAACCAAAATTGAAATGTGATTTTGTAAATCAAGTAGAAATGAAGTGAAGCGGGAAAGTTAGGAAATATATAAACTCAGACTGAGAGTCGCGATAGAGAGAGTGAAAGAAAGGTTGAAGTAGGAGGTTGGAATAGAAGTTGAGTGATTCGAGAGATTTAGTTATTCCAGTGTTCAGCAATTGTTCCAGAGTCTGAGTTGCAGTCGAGGAAGGTTTAGTGGAAAGAGTCAGATTATTACTGGTAGATTGAGTTAAGACAGAAAAGCCCTTGTCCGGGAGAGCATTTATAATTGTTATTATATTAACAAGTGGTTAATAAATTGTGTAATTATTGTTCTAACGTCTCTTTGATCGACTTATTGATTCTTAGTGTTTAAACATTGAGTTTAGCTATGGCACAAGAGGCAACCTGGAATGGGCAGCCATCACAGGGTGTCTTGGGATCACATGATATTATAGACACGGGTAATTACTTAAATTTACGAAAGGGAAATAAGATCCCCGTCAGATTCAGAATCTAATACAAGTCTTAGATTAATTTTGAAAATAATCACTGCAGACAAAGTATCCTGCAAAATAAGAAAAATTATGGGATGTAAAAGGTGATAAGTGCCGGGAAGATATATTATTTTGTACATTTTTTTATGCTACTCAATTCAATATAAAGTTATGTTTCTTTTTAAATGTGTCGTACTTTGAATTTGAAATACTTGGTGTATAACTATCCTAATTAAACATTCCTATTTTATGTCTAAGCAAAGCGAATTGTGATGGAATGATAATTTAATTTTATAAAAAGTTAGTTATTTTTTATCACAGTTCATAATCAATTTAGCGTAATAATATTTATTTCAGCAAGCTTGTGTAAAGTCCAGCATAATATTTATTTTAAGTTAGTTTTAATAACATCCAATACGAAGATGTTATTTGAGTTAGAATGTCACTTTAATATTCTAAAGCCAAAATAAGTTATGAACTTCGAAACACCATTAGGTTCAGACGAAAGATTTTCAATTACTTTATGCAGTTTTCGAGCTTGTAATTATGCCCTGTTATTAATAATTTTCTGGTACCAGAATACTACAGCTGTATTTTATTTGGCTTGCGTTTTAGGCTTCAGTTTAATGAAAGTAGGAAACATGCTTTGGTGATATATCTAGTATTAAATTTAGAAAACTGTCATCCATTGAATGTACAAGCAATTTTTAGTTATGCTGATTTTAATTTATCAAGATCTTTGATAATATATAGATATTATAATATACATAAGATATAAAAGATGATTATAATAGAAGGTATAATTAACACAAAACATGTGTCAGTTTTCTCAAAAATTAAATTCATTGGATTTACTGAACAAGGTATCGAAAGTAAAATCTAATACATAACTAAGTTCTACCAAGTGGAATCAAGATTAAAATATAAACACAGAAATGTATAGCGCAGTGAAGAGTTCGAATTATATTATCG
>BMAW01043294.1:0-60799 GCA_019974015.1 Nephila pilipes | reverse complement strand
TAAGAATTTTGATAGATGTTCTTTATCGATCGTAGTTTTTACCTAATATTTATGAGAATCTGAGTTTTTACTCGAGTCCGCATTGAGCCGCAGAAGCACCTGAAATCAGCACAAGAAGAATACTTTTTATGTTGAGGGTTCTGATCAGCAGATCTCACAGATCTTTGACAAAACTGCACTGCTGTATTTAATTCTATTAAACCAGATGCCTTGAAGAGCGTCTTACTGAAGACATTTTTATGATCTTCATACAAACACCTAATTTAGCAATGCCTTCTTTATGGACAAATTTAATCAGCTGGTAATCTTCACACCGCTTTGATACTACTTCATATTCTATCCCAAAGCAAATTAATAGGTCGATAACACAGCCTATTCCAACGTTTCACATCGTCTCTTGACTGAGGTTCAAAATTGTGAGGTCCGTCGCAGATAGCACTTTTGTAGCTTCGAGTGCGATGATAATAAGACCAGCCAACCAACCAATGTTTCACTTCTATTTTCTCGACAGTTTTCTCGAAACAAATGTCTTTGTGACATCTTCCTGAATATCCGCATATGAGACATCTTCCCGTAAAATATATGTCTTACTGGAATTTTTATCTTGTAGAAATGAAAGGCTTCATTAACCATTATATGCAAATTTATAGCATACAGAACTTCTCCAATACTAGTAGCAGTTTCAAACTCAATTTGCCTTGCACTCATGTTTATATAAAGTAAGACATTAGAAAATTGATGATTTCTAACATTACTTGATGCAATTTGGTACCAATAATTTTTGTGAAGAGTATATTTTCCTTTTTTTTAACACAAAGAATTCATATTTACATATTATAACATTCAAATTTTATGCGAATCGATTTCTTTAACCTAAGCAAAGTTTTAAAGATGCATTATGGCATGATCGGATAAGGAATTTTTAAAAAAAATATCGAAGCTTTTAGTATCCTCTATAATATAATTTCGCACAATTCATGGCTTCCTCCAGTTTTATCCGAAATGCCAGTATTCATAACACTGGTATTTTGAAGACTCATAACAGAATATGCAGTAGGCTGGTTTTCATATAAATGTTTTTGCTAGTGTTTCATATATTTCTAAACTTGTATTTTAGCAAACAAAAACCGTTTCGACCGAGGTATTTTCTTAATAGGGATTAAGCAAGCTTCAAAGATTTTAAGTTATAAAATTTTTGCTTAAAAACAAATCTGATCATGGAAAAAAGCTTTTTTTATCACTGTTACTTAATTAAAAAATAAAAACACAAAAACGGAAGCAGAACAGATATAAACAAAAGATTTTAGTAGTGAAAGTTGAAATTAATAAAACTTTTATTAAAGGAATTGGTTTATTCAAACATATTTTTAATTAATTAAATTTAAGATTGGCCAATTCTTGAAAATTAAACTGATACTAACCACACCTCCCTCAGATGTCAAATTGGGAGACTGGCAACACTCAGAAAACTTTCAATATTTTAAAAGCTAATTGGGTATAGGTTCTGAAATTTAGGGCTAAGATTTTCCCATATATGGGCTACCGAAAAATGAAAGAAATAGAAAAAAAAATAATTTCGATATTTTTATGATCTATAAGGTACTGTGTAGTCTTCAAGCATATATTTAATATCGTGGCTTAAAATATTCTTGATTTGTAAATTTTCTTAAATTTGTAAGAATCGCCATTTTTCTGTTATAACGTCATTTCATAAGATTTTATGCAGTTCTAGTGATGTTATTTCTTTTACTGAATCCATATTCATTCTCTGAAATTCATATAGAGAGATATAAACTGGAAACATTTGCATTTTCTATTTCCTCTATAAGCTTTCTATATATGAAGTAAAAATGATAGATTCCAAATGATGGAAGAAAGTTCAAGAGAGATTGCTTAAATTGATTTAAATAGGAAGTTTTAAAGTTTAAGTTAATTGTAAAGGAAGTTTTAAAGTTTTGATTCTTTCGAAGTCGCTGGAGTTTTTATTTATAAACGTTGTCAGTTTAAGTTAACTTTTAGTATAAATGAGATAGAAAATTGTAACACATTTTCTTCATTATATCTTATTTATAATTTTGTACATCTCAAGGAGAGACTAATTTTGCCTTTTCTTTCAAGCTGAAAAATGTAAATATTCTTCATAACCTAAAAGTTCAACTGTAATAATTTTAGTTCCCTAAATTTATCTGGAGACTGAAGTTAGATTTTCGAACATGGTACTGTCTTCTCTTGTAATAAAGTAGCTATGATAATTTTGGTAGACATTATCAGAACAAAATTTCTTTGGATATGTCTATTGATGACAAGTCAGAAGTCAAAGGGAAAGAAAGTTTTGTCTTTCGCTCCCGTGAGAGAAGAAGGATAAACTGATTGCTTAATAGAAACTTCTCTTTTATGAAACTGGACATTACACTTGCTGAAATCAGTACTTCAAAAGGTTCTGGACCTAATGGAATACAATGCGAAATGATAATTAATGCAATTGTATTTCAGGAAACATATACTACTTGATACATTCAATTAATCTTGGAATAGTGGCAAGTTTCCCAATGAATGGTGAAGAGTTAATATCGGTTCAGTAATTCAGTGTTGAATTTATTCAGCTCAGTCATTCAATAGGATATTGCCCCATATATCAAGCAATCGTCTGCTTCCTGAAGAGTAGTACAGTTTTAGGAAAGAACGCTGTACTGTGGATCAGTTTTATATTTTTGAAACATATTAGAGATACCAAAAACTTGAGTTCAACTAATCGCACTGTTATAGCCTTTCTTTATTTTTCAAAATCTTTTGATAAAATATAAATGAGTAAATTAATTGCTAAGTTGCATGACAACTTTTCTATAAAAGGCAATGCATTGTCATGGATTTTTGACTTCTTCTGACATGAAACCTTTAGAGTTGTCTACAAAAGTCATTTTTTCTATGTTGTATTAAGTAAATGTGTACCACTGGGAATTTTTCTCAAACCCATGCAATTTTATTTTTTCTTGGTTGTGATCGAATCTTTGGCCCATATATGCAGCAGATTCAGCCCTTTTGATGAAAATATTATTTTTGAGCATTTCAGCTCTTATACTTCTTTAACTCTAAGTAGAATCAACCTATGTTTGGTCAAGTTGCAGCTTTTGTCATAATTGACAGATATTCTCTCAACTGCCATTCAATAACCTTAATCGAGGAAAGCATTCAAATACAAGACATATTTTTTCATCCTGAACTCTAGCAATAAACACACGAATAAAAGTTTTAAAACGTAGAAAAATATTTAACATACTAAAATATATTTTAGGCCAGAATTAGAGTGTAAATGCTTTAACACTGAGGAGTAATCTTAGAATATGGGCACCAATTATATATTTTTGCATCGGCATCAAATTTTGAAAAACTTGGAAACGTTCAGGTAAATGCTCCTCATGTAATTACAGATTTACGACGAAACTGTCTCAATGATATTTTGATCTTTGAGGCTGGTATACTACCGCTTATTGGGAAATATCGTCTCGATACAACCACGTATCAAATATTTGGGAAAATATCGTCTCGAGGGATAAAATTGAGCTGCCAGGTATCGATGGGGGTTGGATAGGATGGTTATTAACGAATTATTAAAAAGGAATTTTCATTCGGGATATGAGTCAACCCTGTGAAGTTGAGCCATTTAGTCCTTGCATGCACTTGTCACCAATTGATAGTCTTTAGGGAATCTTTTTTCCATAGGATCTTATGAACAACAACAAATGAAAGGCCCTATTATGTGAAGGTACTGTGACACTAGGCTTTGGAAGTAATAAATAATATTTCTAAAGAGGTAATAAAAATGTATACAGATAGGAATAGAAATTAAGCAGAAAACACACACAGATATTAGAATTTTTGTAAGGCATGTCATTGGCGTCATGGTGCAGAAACAAAGAAATCAAGATTTCTGCTCAATTTTTCGATCATAATTTATTGCAATACAGAAGGCTTTAGATAGTGTTAATTCTCTTATTTCCAAATGTAATGTTTCGTTTCGCACTAATAGTCTTAATATCATACGATATCGTAAGAAATGGAAACAGTTTTGAATTAAAACCTGCATCAATAATGTTAAACAAATGAAGGAATTGTTTTACATACCAGAGTTGATATTTATATCCAATTGATTTCCTCTCACATTTATCTCATTTATAATGGCCCTGTCGTTAAATTAGCTAAGAAAAAAATTATCAGAGCTTCTGTGGGTGAATTCAGTATCCAGAAAATAACAGCTAAGCTCAAGATGTCAAATAGTAAATTATAGGACGTTTCAGAATTATTTTGTGCCATTTAAAATTCACTTTATTCCCATACGGTAGTAACATTTACACCATTTGTCCTAAATATACATCTAATCAAGTCTAACAGTATTATATTCTGACTTGTGTGGGACTAGAAATACCCGATTTGTATTAGTACACTTTTCTGAAATCTTTGAGGGTAAATGACACGAAGGACTTGGTATACACTCGTTTGGATCATGTGTAATTGGAAATAAGAACAACAAATGTACAACTAAGCAATAAACTTAATTTCTTACTAATTTCTAATTGAAACTGTACATTTTTTTAAGAAATAAATCAAAGTGAATCCACAGGGATTCTACAAACTAAACAAAAAGCTATTTCAGAGCAAAGTTAAAACTTAATCACAAAAAAATTACATTGTTTTGATTTGTGTCAGTTAAACTTTGTTTGAGTCAATTCCATGTTTTCTTTCGAAATGAGAAATTCGTAAGCTATCACGTGAATTCATATTATGACAATACACTGCATACATACATACTATTACGATTCAATTCAATATTGATTTAATATTTCCATGATTAATTTTTTATTGATATTTGCCCATTTAAATTCAACACAAATTATAATATTGATGTTAGTGATACATTGGAGTGCACTTGTTTTTATTATACGCAGTGCAATGTATTGCCTATTTTCGAATACATTTTTTTTGAAAATTATCTTTTAAAATTGAACTGACTCTGATAGGATCATACATACGCGCACAGACTTCAGTAATATTAAAATACGATACATATTTATTGATGTATCGAATTTTAAAATAAGTATTTTGTTTTAGATCCAATTAATAAATTTCTTAAAACATTCGAGTGGGGTAAATATCGTTAGTTGACAACTATTAGACTAAAACTATTCTTCATCAGCAAGCGAAAAAATTAATAAATTAATAAAAATAAAAATTTTCTTTCACAAATTTTAATTGGTCATTCATTTGCCTCAATGGGAATAAACTATTAATTTAAAACAAAATATGTGAAAAATAAAAAGAGCACTTAGAAATATCTTTTTTCGTTAAGTTGATTTTTATCTAGTAAAATTTATGAGAGGGTATAGTTAAAAATGTATGAAAACTTAAGTTTCCTTTTATTCCCTTGATTATATAAGATATTCAAATAGTGATATGAAAATTATATGCAAGCATAAATAATTAGTTTTTCAACTAAACTCTGAATGATATAAATTAAGAAGCCTTCACAACAACAATGTACAATGTGTGAAATTTATATTTGACTAAATAAATTAATTTTTTTGAACATTGGATTGTTGTAAATTTGCAAAACAGAAAAAATCTATTGGTTTAATAAAATATGCTTTTGAATTAATGAGATCTAGCAGATTTAGTCACATGTAAAGGCTTTCTTAATTTTCTAAATTCTTACATCCCTAAAATGTAATTCCACTGAATTCTAGAAAGAAATCTAACTTTTTTACTTTTTTACTACATCTAACTTTTTTAATGAAAAAATATCCAACAGTAAAATAAAAACAGAAATAAAGAACGAGTTTCTTTTTCGAAAATAATTGATAATCTTTTCCTTTCTTAACAAAATTATGAATTTTAATTTTCATTCAAAAAATTGTATCAAAGATTTTGCTTTCGAAATACATACAATAATGTTAAAACAGCCTTTCGTTTTACGTTCCTACCAGAGAAGATATTTGAATAGAGAAAGTTATATGATTTAAAATCCTTTATTTTGACCAACATTTTTATACACATATTTTTTTCCATAAAGGTATTTAACACATGTAACATTCAAAACCTTGCATTGAGCAATTTATTTTTTGCAGTATTTTATAAAATAGTTTACTCCAAAAATTTGAGAAATGATAGAAAAGCTACTTTATGGTTAATGTAATCAGAATAATACATTTAACTGGTAAGAAACATAATGTAATGAATAACAATTCAATCTACTGAATTTTTCATTTATTATTTGAAATCATAGTAATACCATACCATTAATTTTAACAAATGTTTCTTAATAATATTTCTTTACAATATATAAAAAACTAAATATTTCTGTAATGGAAAAAAATATTGTTGGAGTAAATAAAATCATGGAATTTGACCCAACTTATTAAAACATAAGAAATGAATTTATATTTCAAATATTATTTAAAAAGCTATTTAAGGTAGGTATGTGTTATTATTTCTCTTCATATGAATAATTACCTTCATGTTTTATGTTTTTTTCATCATAAATTCTGAACAATACACATAATTAAGTAACTTACGAATGCAAGTTTTATTAATTCAATGCTTCTAATATAAGACCAATTTACTTAAAGTAGAGCCAATCATTTAACGGAATGAGAATATCATATTTCATTTTATTTTCCAAAGAAAACTGTTTTCTCATCATACATTTTAAATAAATAAAATTGCATTAGATGGAAAAAGTAATAAAATGACAGACAGGTATTCAGATAAATTGCAGTTTCTACAAATATAAGATATTATCAATGAATTGTATGTTATTATAATTTTAGAAGATTATAGATTGAATATTCGTTAGCATTGCTGGAAATGGAAACAATTCAAATAAATTAACCAAAGTAATGTTTTTGAAATAATTAGAAAAATAACAAATTAAAGTTTAAGTTTTTCATTCAAGAAAAACATGTCGAGAGTAACTTTTAAACAGCTTTTGACATAAAGTCCTATTTAAAATCAATTCATAGAATTAAATTTTTAGAGGGATTCTACAATTTTAGCACATATTTGAAGAAATGATAAATCACAACTAAATAATCCATATCAGTCATATATGCATGTGTTTCAATTCAGGAGGTGAACTCTTTAGAGACAGTTACTATCTCATTAATTATATATAATGACCCCAGTTAATTGGAAAGTATTTGAAAAATTACATTACAGGTCACAATACATCAAGCTAATTATGGGACATAAATTTATGCTGATAAAAATGATAAGAGCTTATGATGAGATATTACAAAGATAACGCCTTACATTTTGATATAAACGAAAAAAAATGATTAAAAATTGTTTGATTATACAGGTCAAGTGATGGAGCTGCTCCGACTAAAAATGTAAGCAGATCACTGTGTTCTAAGCCATTCTGTTCATCCATTATCCTAAGGAGAATGGTGCATCTTTTACTGGTACCGTTTACTGGGATATCAGAATAGTCGAAGTGAAATTGTGTGATGTGATACGGGTCTTATCGAAAGGTGCTCCTAATACAGTTTTTTGACCTTTAGCACGAAGTAACATTTATGTCATGTTCTACAAAATATACTTATTCGTCAAATAGACCATTCATTTTATAAAACACAATAAAAATGACAACAAAGGCGAAAAAAAAAAAACCCTGAAATTATTCTTTCAATCCAAAGAATCTTTTAGTTAATCATTGGAAATTTTAACAATTTTTTGACAAAAAGTGCCTATTTGTGCGTTTCATATTACCATTTAACATATTTGTAGCAAATTCTTTCTTTTCGGACAAGTTTTGTTTCTTTTGATAAGCTCTGATTTCAGTGCATACTTTTTTTTTAAAAAAAAATTCTTAAAGATTTGGAAAACTATTAGCTTAATATATTTCAAATTATTCACAACTAAATCTTGATTTTTTTCTAAATAGTCTTTAAATTCTAATTTATTTAGTATTACAACAGTTTGAAATTATTTAAAACATATTCATTTTTTGTTGCTATCCCATATACACTTAATTTAGTTCATAGAAAATCAAAATTAGAATTTTTATTAATAACTTTTTTTTATTCAATTTTTTGTTTGTATTATCTCTTAGTATAATTAAGTAATGCCATTCAGCCAGAAATTTTAACAATTCTTAACACATTTTTAATTGAAGCTAATTAAAATGATTTTATAATACTTTAAAATGCAGAAAAACAGAAAAAATGAAAATAATTTGAGTGAGAATCAAAAGTTATAAGCAAAAATTGTGTTTGTGTGTCGTTAGTTTAATTTTAACATAGAATAAGTGACTCCATATTTACTACATCTATGATTAAATTCTTGATATAAAGAAATTAAACTGTAATGAAACTTTTTATGCGTAAATGAGTAAGAAAAGCATTTACTAATCCTTACATTTCATAAAAAGGCAACAAAAATATATTAGCAAACAATACCACAATTATATTATTCATATGAAAAAGCAGTTATATAGCTTCTTCCCATATACTCGCATTATAATAACTTATTTACTTTCTTCATATAATACATATTAAATTGATTCGTGAAAAATTAAGCATAGTGCTTACATTTATTTAAGAAAAATTATTATAAATTTAATTTCGCAGAAAATATGTTTTCTAGCTAAATATTTAAATCAATTTCGATATTTTATTTTCCAAATGAAAGTATGTAAATTTATTCAGTATAACTTTATAATCATACTAAAACTTTCATAGTATTCTTCTATTCATTTACAACATTTTGCATTTGAAAAAGATTTGTTATTCCAAGTATAAATAATGATGTAAAAATTCAAATAATTTAAATATTTATTTTAACAACCATTAATACTATTACCAAACAAAGATTGAAATATACCTCAAAACGGAATGAAGCTTTAAATAATGTTTCAAGGCCAGAACCAGCATTTAAAGTATATTCAATAGGCTAGATCATTTCAATACTCTTACCATTTATGAAGCCCTTAGTTAATAAATGCATGCTTTTATACTGTTCTAGTAGACATACATTGGTGATGTTTCTTTTGTAATGCGGATGAGAAACACACATTATACTGCACAATACGATAATAAGATTACAGATGACATATAACTACAAGCATCACTCTAAATTCTAACAAGGACTCTACACATCATTTAATTGTATATTAAATGACAATTATATAGGAAGTATAATTTGTCTCAAAATATTATAATATCAGTCACAAGTTAGATTTGAATGCAAATCTACAAAAGGGAAAGTAAGGAAAAATTAAATCTAATTTATGCACCAATTAGTTAAATTCTATTTTACAGTTCTCAAATTATTTCAGCTTATAAAATATAAAATGGAAGAATACAAAATTATTCTAATTCCAAAATAAAATTATTGAAAAGAAAATTTAATAGATCCACTAGATTGTATGTATATATAATTTTTTGTAAAAGGATTGTCATCAAAGAATGCAAAAAGTTCCCTCTCAATAAAATGGAAAAATATGACACTAGAATTTTAGTATTATATTACTAGTTTTATTTGTTTTAAACTAGAATTATCTGGTTAGAAACTACAAGACATTACATGCCAATTTTAAGCCAAATGATTTTTCTCAAATAAAAAATATATTTGCTTCAATGCAAATAAATTGCAAAAATTGGTATAAATATTTAAACCTGGTTGATTAGGATGACAATGCTTATCGCACTTTTTTAAATAATCATAGTTGGCTTATACACACACGTATATATATATATGTGTGTGTGTGTGTGTTTATTAGTGTGTGTGTGTGTGTTTATTAGTGTGTGTGTACCGGGTGGTTATAATTAAAGTTACACTATTCAGAGACCTGTAGAGCCTGTTCTGATCATCGGACTTTGAAGAAACTTGGCATATATGCTATTTGGAACATGGAGAAAAGAAGTCTGCAATAAAGAAATCAATACACATTTTGAACATCAGGTGCCTTTTTATCGAATATCCCTTATGCAAATCCATAAAATCTCTATATAAACTTGAAGTCATAGCCAGATAAACTTTGATAGCGTTTGTCATCGTTAATTATGCCCTTACAAAAAATGATCGAGCTTTACTGGCAAAATTGTTTTATCAGAGCAGCAGCAAACACTTAGCTGCTCTGCGTGAATATCGTCGTTTAAAGGATCTGTGAAAAGGCCCCTTAGGAGGATTGGTTTGAGGAAGATGATCATAAAATTTTAAGAGACTGGAGATTTGAGTGTGCTGCTCGGAAGATGACGGAAACCGGTGGGGACTGAAACTGCCGAAGAAGTTGCTACTGCTGAGGTTGAAAGAGCCTCCAGTTTCATCTGTTCTTTAGCAAGTGGTCGATCAGTTTCACGTGAGTTGGAGATTTTGTGGTTGACAATAAGAAAAATTCTGCGATACATTTTAAAATGGAATCCGTTTAAGATCCACGTGATGCAAACGTTGAAACCTCAAGATCACAAAACACGCCTTGAATTTCCTTGCCGAGTTTTGGCAAGATTGGAAGTTGATGACGCATGGCCTTGGAAAATTCTATGTTCAGACATGGCACACTTTTATTTAGATGGAACTGTGGATAGTCAAAATTACCGCATATGGGGAATTTTGTCTCCTAATGTCCTGAATTAACAACCACTGCATTCTGCTTACGTGACTGCTTGGTGTGGATTTGATGCAGAGTTTACTGATTCCTGGGACCTTTTTTCTTTGAAACTCTCACTCCATACGGTCCTAAAAGATGATCTGTCATGAATGCACAGTATATTGAACTCCTTCAATAGTAGGTCATTAGCAAACCACTTTCTTTATACAACATGGAGCAACTCCTCACATTGGGCGCCAAGTCAAAGCACTACTAAGTGCTAACTTTGGTGATCCGGACATTTTCCGGATACATGGACTTCTCGTCCCCCCACTTAAATCCCTGTGATTTCTTGTTGTGGGGATTTCTAAAAGACCGTATTTCTAGAGGAGGAATTAGGACTTTACATGATTTGAAAGCATGCATTGTACGCAATGTGGCTGAAATTCCTCGTGAGTTGCTTCGCGCTACCATTGAAAACGCTATAATGCGCTTTCAACACGTTATTGATGTCAATAGAGCACATATTGAGCATATTCTGTAATTGAATGAATTTCAATGATTCGAACATTTTTTTAACCTTCTTTAGGCACCACATTTCCTCCCAGTGGTCAAAATTAGAACTATTTTTTTTTATTGCAGAAACCCTTTTCGCATGGTCCATATAACATATATTCCAAGTTTCTTCAAAATCCAATAAGCAGAATGGGTTCTGCAGGCCTCTGAATAGTGTAACTTTAATTATAACCACCCGGTATATGTACATAATATTTGGTTTTCGTTTGAAGGTATAGTGAAATGAGTTACGACTTTTAAAAAAATAACACAACTTTTTTTGGGGGGGGAGGTATTGAAAAACGTTTTTAGCACTCCCAAGGAGAAGGCGTAGCGGAGGCTTCTGAAGAATTGCTCGGAGGACACTACTTCTCCTCAGCAAACTTTAACGTTGCATTTGTTAACTATTTTATTTGAGCAGATGAGAAAAGATTAACACTTAAAATATTCATACAAAGCAAATTTAGTTCGCAGTCTTTCACACGAAATTCACAATAGTAATTATAATAAAAAGAAGTAATACTTTAACGAGAACACTATTACACATTATATATAAACATATATGTATATATATGTCATATATATATATATATGTGTGTGTGTGTGTGTGTGTGTGTGTGTGTATGTGTGTGTGTATATATATATATACACCTTAACTTCTTACTTTTTTTCTGAAGATGAATTTCTGAATTTTTGTTTGTTAACATCTTATGAAATAACATATTGAAAAGTGATGGTTATAGATCTATATTACGCTTTCTATGTGCCGCTTTGCATAGGAAGACACTCCACAGGGCCTCGATAGTATATTTATGTTTTGAAAGTGCCCATGTTTACTTAACCACATTGTGCCATCTTGTGTAACTTCGTTACGTGATGCATGTCCCATATCAGAAGCAGTTAGTAATGTAACATTTTTTCAGTATTCCTTCGTTTTCGTTTATTTTTAGAAGTAGATTTAGTCTTGATTACCGAAATTTGTTTTAGTACTTCGTCATCTAATTTAGAATTAGTATCGAATGTTTCCATTTTCTGTCTAAAAAATTCAACTTTCTCAGGTATTTCATCTCTTTCTTATCCATATTCATTTAATTCACCTAAAAGTTGAAAAATTTCTTCATTACCAAGACCGTTACGACGAACCATGTTCCACTGAATATCGAATACTACTCAAAGAATAATATTTGTTCGTTATCACATATCATCTCTAATTAGACACTTATCACTGACTGAACAAACTGTTCTTTCATTTGAAAAATCTGCTTAGCATTTCAATGAAAACATTTATTTGGAAAGGGGTGGAAGGAAAGATATAGGAGAGAGAGTAAGAAATAAGAGTTTTTCTTTTAGTTCAAATAATAACATTTTATGTAACCAAATATTGGTTTTTAATTACATATTTTGATTTTATTAAGTTTTTGTAATTTGTATTACCGATTTCAGCTAGTTTTCCATACTGACTTCAAATGCCTTCCCTTCTTTTCAGTTATACAGCAAATTTTATTACCCTCTTTACTGTAGAATAAAATTCTGTATATGTGTGCGCATGTTTAACGTAAAATTAATAAAATTCATAAGATTTTAGAAGCTTGGGGAAAAAATTAAAATTGTAGCACATAATACAAATTACGAAACTGTCAAAATAATCGTAGCCGTATTTATAGTGTTAAAGTCTCTCAAAGTGTGCTATGTTTGTAAAATACACTACACACAAACACACACACACACACACATATATATATATATATATATATATTTATATATATATATAAGCAAATAACTGTGTTTTCTTCGGTGTTTTATAATTAAAGTTAACATACTATCATATTTGAGCCTACATTCAGCTCGTTCTTTTACATGGATGTTGATGAAATTTAGTATACTCACTATAAGGGGACCATAGGTAAAATAAATCTACAATAAAAATAACAGTTCAGGTTTCGTTTTATATATGGTGTTTTTCATGCTTGAGAAAGGACATAATACAAATTTGGAGTGGTTGAAAAAGATTTTAGTTGCTGCCATAAAGAGATTGGTGCAAAGAAATTGGAGAATTGAGTGTGCTTCAAGGAAGAGGGTGGAAACGGCTTTCAAACGAAGAAAACGCTTTTGCTTTGGTCTAAAGGGAATCCGATTCCATTTTTATTCTCCTCTCTTGATCTATAATATGAATGTTTCTTTGAACCATTGTAAAATAATATCCATATGAGATCTATGGTTTCTTCCAGCACTTAACCCTGCAGACCCTGAGCAACTCACTTACTTTGATCGGATGCGTTTGGCAAGAAAAGTTGTTCGTAATGAAGGATCTTGAGTTATTATGTGATCGAACGAGCTGTAATTTACCCTAGATTGAGCAAATAATATTCAGAATGTCGCATATGATAAATGATTACGTTATGTTTGAACTGTCTGTGCGTCTGCAGTATATTATTTGTAGGTTGTGGCTTTCCTTCCGATTTTCTCCTGCAGTTCTTCTTTGAGAACACTACTCATGACCCTCAAATGTGTTCCAATAAGGACGGCTATTGTTCAAAGTTTCTACAGCTGCAAGTCATTCCTCCTTTACATTAACGATAGTGTTTAGTGAGTACTGTCTTCATGCATGGTAGTAACATCATTTCCCGTTATTCGACCGGTGACGACATTGCCCCACTTTGGAAATGATTGGATAATTTCGAGTAGTATTTTGATTGCCTGGCCTTTCTAAGGACTTGAATCTCGGTGACGTCTGAGTGTGGGTATTCGCAAAATACAGTGTATGGAGGAAGTGTATGGAATCTACCTGAACAGAATATAAGCATAACACGTCAAATAACTGGTATCGAGAAAACTTTTCCGTTATGATGAACATATTATAACATGTTTTGAACATGAGTTATAAGGCTATGGAATGCATATCGAGCATATGCTGAGATTAAATATAATTTTATTATTCAAATTTGTATTTTTCTGTTCACCATACCCCTCTCCTTCTGACATATAATGGTAAAATTTGAATTATAACTTTTAATACACTTTTTTTTCCCTCCATGTTTCACAAACATCTGTCTACCATAATGGACCCTACTTAGGTCTAAATCTAGTTACTTTACTTAAAAAAAGCCAGTATATATATATATATATATATATATATATATATATATATAACCACAAAAGGAACGGAAACAAAATTTCGAATATTAGATAAAGTGCGATAATGTAAGAATAATATGAGTGGGTATGCAAATTTAGTTTTTCTCTCTTGTTCATGTAAAAGAGGAAGATAGCTTTAACAAGAGATTTCAAGGATCGTTAATATCTCAAATACATTATTATTATTACAAGTGAACAGTTTAGAAGAAAAACTAATTGACGAACATAGAATTTTCGGTATGTCTTCCGACATCACTCAGATGAAAATCTGAAGAAGAGCAAAAAGTTACAGAAGAATGGGGATTTCACAATGACCAAATATTTCTAGTAAGGATCCGTACATCATTTAAAACAAATGGGATACATATAAATGGACAAAAAGAAGGTAGTGGTATAAGTACTAGATCAGCAAGTGATAAGTTATCTGCTACATTGATAAAATTAAACCAATAACTTATAGCAAACAGTTGGAAAATCAGTATTTTTCTGACTTAGAACAGGTAATCTCTAAGGACACTGTACCAAAATGTTTAGGGGAAGTAGTATTGTACGACTAGGGACTTATGTATGCGCCATTGACTAGACTGAAACGAAGGATAAAATTTTTATGGTTTTGTGAGCATAGAAAATAGGCCGACAAGGACTGTGCATGTTTAGTATTCTCTGAGGAAGGGAGGTCCAGTCTACAATCGGATTGTAAAAGCGTATTCATCTGAAATTCATCTGTCATAAGAGTGTCACAGCTTATGGTAGTGATACATCGAGTAAAGGTACAAAATCCAACATATAGTGTCAGAATGGTATAGGCATATATTGTCATTGGCGACACACCTCTACAACTTGAATATCTTTGTACTCGTATCTGGGATTATGAACGGCCAAATGTACATTAATAACGTCCAATTGCATCATGTTTGCATTATCCTTGTAATATCGATGATGAATCTGTTTTTAAAGACAAAATCACACTATCATCGACCAGTCACTGTTCAGGAATGTATTTTGAGCGATGGTATTCAATGTCTCTTACGGCCAACTCGTTTTTCAGACCTAAACACTATTGGAAATGGATATTATTGCAGCGAATTGCTTGAAGAAAATATCCTCCAATAAACCAGAAACCATTATCTACGATTTACCACAAGCGAATCTCTTCAGATGATGAGTTACATTATAGAAAGTACGTGTAAAATTTTACAATGCGTTTCACGGTAAGCATATCCCATGGTGATTTGCATCTTTCTCAACAGTTCCTGAAGTAGTATGTATGCGTTTTGCCACTGCTTCGTAAACATCATCAAATGAATAACTTTTTCCTTGAAAATGGTTCATAATCTATATTTTTCAGAATAAGTACTATACGTATCTTCGAATAGTGTAGCAACAATTCTTTACTATTGTATTATACTATCTTGTAATTTATCTTTAGCAAATACTCACCACTGTATATATATATATATATGTGTGTGTGTGTGTGTGATAATTAAGTAACCGGACTGCTCATGCCCTACCCATTAGGCTTGGTGTAGAGGAGAGGGAAGGGAATGTCGTTGACCTTTATGCTTCCGGTGCAAATGGCGCGTAATTCCGCCCATCAACTTAGTTCAGTATATTCTTCAAGCGTGTTTGAGTAAGACGTTCTTGGGTCGTAGTGCCGCAACCATGATACGATTAAAATTCGAGCAGCGCATAAATTTGAAATTCCTCGTGATAGTTTTGTTTTAAAAAAAACTTTAACTGAATGTTTTAAATTATTAAAGGGGGTATTAGAGACACTTTCATGCCACGTTGTCAAATTTGTGAATGGTGCAAACAATTTTCGGATGGTCAGAAGGCTGTTGAAATAGATGAACGCTCTGATCAATTAGTGACATTAAGAACTGATGAAAACATTAAAAAAATAATGAAATCGTGCACAAACACCAACGTTTGAGTATTCGGACGCTGTCAGATATTTCGAACATAGACAAACAGACAATTAGAAAAATTTTGACCGTAGATTTGCATATGATGAAAGTTTGCGCAAAACCGATATCAAAAATTCAAACCCCAAGAAAACACCTTGGTGTGCAATACGCTCTCTGTGGAACAGTTAATGGCAGACAATCGCATTACTGTGCTCGAGCATCCACGGTACTCACCAAATCTCACACCATAAGAATTGTACCTGTTTCCAAAAGTGAAAAAAGCATTCAAGGGAACACATTTTATGTGTGTAGAAGAGGTGATGGCAAAAACGGCAGACTTACTGAAGAAGGTGACACCTAATGTCCTGCAGTACTGCTTCGAACAGTGGAAAACTCGTATGCAGCGTCGTATTGTTGGGGAAACGGAGTGTGTTGAAGGGGACTAAAAGGTATTTGTATAATGTTTTCAATCAAACGAATTTTTAAGACTAGTCCGGCTATTAAATTGTCACTTGTCACATCTAGTGTATATATATATATGTGTGTGTGTGTGTGTGTGCATATATATGTATATATATGTATTCCATTTCTATTTAATTTTTACTTATGGTTTTTTTCGGAAAGTTTTTCAATTTTTGAAATTCATGAGTATTCTAAGAGTGTTTTCTTCCACACTGCATTATAAGATCTACTTACAACAAACTTTTTAGAGATGAGATAATTTCAAGTATAGCTAGAGACTAAGTATTCTGATTAAATTGTAAGTAATTTGATCAAAACTGTTATGTCAAAAATTTGGAATTGCATTAATTTTTGAAAAATATGTTTACTCATGCACTTTCCGGAAAAATAAATTATTAAATATAATTTAATTTATAATATATGAAGAAAGAGAAATGAAGACAAATTATGGTAAAAGAAAATCATGAGTTTAATAAATTAACAATTTTTTTTATCTATTATAGATTTTAAATTAAAGTACGTCCTACATTTCCCAAGTATATAAATATGACTTTAATGTCTCACTTGAAATTGCCAAAACGTTTGAATGTATTTTCCGAAACCACATTATCAGGATTCATTTTTGATACCTAAAAATAAAATATCCTTCCATCTGCAAAATTTCAAGCTAAGAAGTATTGACCTGTCACAAAAAGGCAATAATACAGCATCAGTTGCTGTATAGATGAAATCAATTTTTTCCATTACCGATTATACGCATAAAGTTCTAAAGCGATAGGAATTCAGAAAGTATTATCATTCTATATTTTTCGAGAGAAAATAAAATGTCAAATTTAGGCATTCAGTGATCCGAAATAGAAGTAATGGGACGAATCGTTTGGCTTCAAATGCAGAAAAATATCGTCAGAACATCTTCCATAAACTATCTTTTATTTCGAATATACAAGTGGTTCGCTGCGGAACAATTCAAATTTATCATATTTTTTTCTCTTGAGCGTAGGAACAAATGGAATCTACAGATCAAAGGGAAATATATAAACAAATGGCATTGGAGTGTAATTATATATATTTAAACCATAAAGACACAGAAACCAAATATTAAAAATCAATTCTCATTCCATAACACATTCTCCAAACAAATTTCTAACTATTGTTTGGGACTAATTTTTATATTTGTTGGCAATTTGAGCATTTATGATTTATTGCTGAGAAAATATAGAATTATTTTTACATATGAAGGAGACTTCTGTGTGCTGAATAAGCTCCAATCAAATCACAATGAACTTGTTTACTTTAAAACATATCGTGACTTTTGCTTAATTTGTATACTTTTAGTTAATATGTACTTATACAAGTAAAATATAATTATGTTGCATTGTAAGGGAGAACTTCATAAAATAATGCAACAAAAGATTTTTAAAAACAAACATAGCATTTCTAAGAGTTCTTAAATCTGAAAATAATTGAGTTTGACAATTAATATTAATAATATTTCATAATAAAATTTCGGAGATTAGAAAATTTACTCTTCATTTTCTATGGAATATATGTACAGTATATCGCACATCTAAAATTTATAGGATTTACAAAAAAAAATTGTATCATTTTGCGTGATTACAAAGTACACAAGTAATTTGTATTCAGGTAATTATGAATTAACAAGAATTTGAGCTTGTAGTACACTCAGTTCTAATAAAAGTTACAGTTGAAATAAAGATACATTCATGCAGGTATTATAACCGAAAAAATACATCAAAATCATTGGAGTTGTTTCAAATAGAACATATAGAAAAAATATCCTGTGGTTACTGAGGATTCATTAAAAGATCGTTTCCTTAATAAAGAGCTAAAAAGTGTTTTTCCTTAATTAATGATCTTTAATATTTGAAAGTATGCATTAATGTATATATATATATATATATATATATAAATATAGCCAAACAAAACTTTAAATTTAAGTGAAATCTTCCACGTAAGAACAAAGGATTTTACGTATCACAACACAAAAGCAAAAATAGTATTAGTTATACAGAATAATTATTAGCTATTAGTAACAGATTGACTGAAATGTATTTAATTGTACATCTTATGCTATCAATTAAGCATTTCATCAAGAAACGATGAAATTCTATTACGTGCCTTACGATTCCTCATTCACCTAAATTTTCAAATGATGTTTTCACATGTAGGTAGTAGTGAATGATAATTGAACGTGATGTTATTCGCAAATTCAAAAGGATTCTAAGCGGTATTTTAAGATAATTAAATTAATCTATAAACAATATATATTTTATATATTTTTCGCATTTTGGGATTAAAAAACCCCAAAGGAATGACATCATTACCTTTATTTTACTTGGAAACTGGTCGAAAGCAAAAATATAATTCATGACTTAATTTTACATGTTTTTTGTACACTTACGATTTAAAGCTTTAAATTCCACAAAAATACAACAAAATTCGTGAAGCTATCACTTAAAAAGTCATGCAATTTAAAATAGGACAAGTTATACGCACACACGCACACTCACACACATATATATCTGAACGTGTGTGTTTGTGTGTCTGATGTTCTGAACGTGTGTGTTTGTGTGTCTGATGTTCTGAACGTGTGTGTTTGTGTGTCTGTTGTGCTGAACGTGTATGTCTGGTGTTTCTCTGTGTGTAATCATAATGTTATTGTGCATAAAAATATATTTAACAACTTTTACTTTGAAGAAAAAAATAAAATTTGCTTTTGTTCTGAATTCGGTAGCTTATAGTTAATTAAACTTTATCATTTTCAATGAAATTCAGTTTTAAACAAGAATTTTAAGAATTTTGTTCTTCAGTAGGATGAAGCATATAAAATTAGTGTATTTAATTCTTTTAACACCTTCTCAATTAAACCTTTCAAAACCATATTAAAAAATTCGGAATTAAAAATGAGACAAGAATTCTTATAAAAGATGCAATATTGATAATTGTAAAATTTCCTTTGATCAGATCAATATGATTGTATTTAGTTGTGAACTAATTTAATTGTTCGATACATTAAAATTGTTTAGCACTTTTATAAATATATTACAACATTTTAAAATTATTTATAGCAATTGTAGACCAAACATTTGACAGTAAAATTAAATTAGTTCAAGTCTAACCAACACGAATCGTAGAATGTTTTTAAAGCATTAACTTTAATTTAATCATTTAGAATGGGAAAGAACTGAAAATAGTTTGAATACATTTGGTACAAACTACAGACTGCATTGTGAAAAGTATTCTCGATATCTAAAATTCAGCTTGAAATTCAAATGAGGAATGGATATATATTTTATGATTTATCATTGTTTAAAATTTTGATTTCTTGAAATCTCAGAAGAGAACTTGTTGGTGTGTGGGAATTTGGCCATCTATCTTTCAGCTAAACGGATGAAAAATTCTCCAGCAAGACGATCAGAACGTTATTAGATCTCCTAGGATGATGCAAATCCTCCTTAGAGACACTGGGCTATTTTTGTCCACTTTTGGAGAAAATGGGATAGGAGCATTTTATCATTTTCCTGACTTTCACTTAAACTATAAATTTTTAACTTTTTTCACGACAGTGTAAAGGTAATATGACATTTCTTAAAGGTTATTGGAATTATTCCAAAAATTTATTGTAATTTAAAAAAAAAATCGCAGAACTAAATTTTTTCTAAAGGTAACAAATCAATTATAATTCAGAATTTATTATTAACTTTTTTTTAAATATCTGTGTAGTAGTGTGACATAATGTAATAGAAGAACATTAAAGTAGATGTGTTATTTAACATCATAAATTATTATTTGGTATGTACGTGTGATTGAATTAATTGTATTAGTTAATTATAGTAATTATGTTAAGATTAAAACATTTATGGAAATTATAATCATGTTAATTATGGTCAATGGTGTGTGATGTTTTCCATAATATCGGTTATAACGTCAGATTATAATATATTCAACTTGTGAAATATGAATGGGATGTAAATCGATTTAATTGAAACTAATATATGAATAGATGTGGATTAAAATATTAGAATTTCCTAGTAAAAATACAGATATTTAGGCTACAAGTTGACTATTTATGCTTTAAAAAACTGTCTTTCTTTTTAAGAATATAGTTACATTCTGCAATGGAACACTATTAGAAATGAAATTAATATCTTGAATATTCTTCTGATTCCCTATATCTGGTAAAATGATTATTTAAAAAGTGAATGAATATTACCCATCCAAACAGATATTTTATCTTTGAAATTTAAATGTGTTAATATGAAGCTAAGAATAGTTTATTTATTATATTGGGGGAGAAATATACTTGGGATTTATCGCAGATTTTAAAATATCCTAATTCCAGAGAATTTTGGATAGAGTTCCAAAACTTAGAATAAAGAATAATTTCGAAATTCTGTCAAATACAATATAAGAATGTTCAAGATACAAAATGAAGTCAAGGAAATCGACTACTTAAATGATTCTATCAAAGGCTGGTAGAAAAAATATAACTTTTATTTACCTATTACTGAATAACAAATTGCTAAACATAATTAGTTGTGGAGGTAATTTAAGTAATAATATTTTATTTGTCTTAAATTAGATGAATGAATACATATATTTCAAATTCCCGCATTTAAAAATGGGATGCAAGTCCATTGATTTGAGTGACTCAAATGTGCAGAACAATTGATGGAAATGTTCTATGAATAGTTAGTTAGTGCCTAACAGTTAGTTAATACCAGAATAGTTAGAATTCCTTCCAAATACACTTCAAGTATATCAGCTGTCTATTTCTAACAAGATATTTGCGTAATCAGATTATAAATTTTGGCTTTATCATCATGCATTAACATGCACAATTTTCCCAAATTAACTCAAATTTACTATGATTTTAAAGTGGCAATGAAAATGTAATTACGAAGGGGTATTGTAAGTTTTTAATTATTATTAAAATAATTGAGATAGAAACTTAATTTTATATGTATTTCTTAAGACTTCTCTATGTAAGTACCATTTTGAGTTTAGAATTTCTTCCAGCGTTTCGGAACCTTTCGAAGGTAGTAAACCTTTTGACTATTACCAAAAAATTCGTATATATATTAATAATTTACATTTTCAGCCACTTTTATTAGGAAAATATTCAATGGTCCTTTATTTTTTTTTCTGTCTTTTTGAATTTTCAGTCAAACAGAATGTTGTTTCTTAAGCGTCAAAAGTAATAATAAAATTAAAAACTAATAATAGTACTCATTAACTGATTTTATTTATGTACTGCGTCATAATGTTTGCTATTGCATTGAAAGTTTTTATGATACTATATATTATATTACCAAAATGTCGTTTATTTGGGAATTGTATAAAACTAATTTTAAAATAAACTGAGTGGAACCCTTTTGTTTTCCCTAAATGTTATTTAATAACTTGTTTTAAAAAAATTTGTTGTGTATTTTTCTTTTGTTCTCTATGGATGAATGAGTAACACTATGTATAAATAATTTCATTGAAATAAAGTAAAAAGTCAGTTAATTAACTTTCCATATTTCTTGCAAAAAGTACATTTTACAAAATTTTAAATTCTAAGTGAAAATAGAAATTAGAAGCAAGGTTATCTTAAATAATAAAAAAGAAATGATATTGTTATTAGGCACTTGTATATCAATTTCTCAACTTCATTACAGTAGTCACAATTTTAATTTGTAATATTTGTGTCGTTTTACAGCGAGAAATCTTAGACCTCTTAAAAAATATAAATAATATAAAACTCAGATAATGTTTTAGGAAAAATAAGTTCAAATTTTTATCTCATATAAGAGATTAAACTACTACAAAAACAAGTTATTCAATTTTACGTAGTACGAAAGGAATGAATATTGAACTCCATACCATTCCCCCTCTACTACAAACATACACATTTTAAAATACACCTAAACCTAGATGAATCTTTTTTACGAATTATTTCTTCAATGACAAAGTTCTTGAAAGCCTGTAGAAATTATGGCTTTGTTTTATTGTAGAATATTTAAAGCGATGTTCAAAGGATAAAAAAAGGAAATTCAACTCAGCCATTTGCCATTCCTGGAGAATATCCTATATTTTTTTTCTAGTTCTGAAGGTCAGCATTGAGATGTCAACAAATGGAACTGCGTCCCTCAGAACACTGATCATCCTTGGGGCATAGCATTTGTCTGGTTTGTCCCTAGAATATGAAATTTCTTTACAGAAATAATTCTTATTCACTCTGCGAGCAGAACACTTTTCCCTCTTTGTTTCGATTTTTTCTTCCATAACATTTACCATTGAGGCACGATGTTATGAATTTTTCCCATGCGTAAATTTGTTATTTAATGAAATATTTTCTTTTGATCGACTAGGACAATTTTTGATTTCTACAATTCACTTGTGCTGATTTCCTTCCTTGTTCTCAGTTGGCTCATCAAAGAATTTTCAGTTGGGAGATAATAAATATTTGAAAATTATAGAAATAACCTTAATGTCTTTAGCTTTGTATAATTACAATTCGATTATTACTTAAGGGGAATTTATCTCATACAGACTGCTGGTATGCATATTAAAATTTTATATTTTCTATTATTTGTAAACGATATTGAAGTCAGTTACTTCAGTTTCCTTTCGTTTAATATGCTACTATATTTTACCCTTTGTCAAAAAGATATTTGATGATTAGATTTTAAATTAAATATTTTTCAGTGGTTAAAATATAAATTCTGGATGATATCCCTTTATTATCAAATCAATTCTTCATTATCAATACATAAACTAATTCATTAAACATTTTATACTCATTTTTCAGTAATGAAAAAAAATCCATACTTCGAAGAAATGAGCTGAAGTTGAACACGTACACTTCTTTTGTAGATTCAATGTTATGCGAAAATTTTGAATGGAACAGAAGTCAAAAATAAAAAAAGAAAATACACTCAATACACAGTGGCAAATGTACGTAATATCAAAATATCTTGGCTTCAAAACATGCCAAGAAAAAAATAAAATCGAAAAGAAATAGGTTGATTGGTTCCAATTGTTCGAAAAGAAAGTTCCTTCCTCACAATCACCAATGCATTATACTTCATTCGATATGACTTTCAATTACAATTAGAATTTTTGATTACAAATTGAATAAGATTTTACACAATTTGATACACCATTTTATATCATTAAATTTCACATCATTTTTCCATATTTTCGCAAAAACAGACGTTTTACAAAATTTTAAATTCTAAGTGAATATAGAAATTAGAAAAAGAGTTATCTTAAAAAAATGAAAAAAAATAGTATTGTAAATAGCCAAGTGTATATGAATTTATTAGAAACACTGTTTTTAGAAAAGTGTGCATTAGAAAAAATGTTTTACTCGAGTTTTGAGTTAATCTAATTTGAAATTAAGGAGATATGTTATGTTATATTGCATGTTTTTTAAAAGTAAATTTTTAAAAACAGGCATGATCTGAGAATGTAACCACACTTCACACAGTTTCACTATTTAATATAACAAAACTGTGGATTACTTTCCTTAACACTTTATAATAATGAACTATGTTTTGAGGAGAAGGATTATTTTTAGTGGTTAATCCAAAATGAAAATTTCGTTTATTATTAAAGGAAGAAACCGTTGAGTGTTATGCAGTTGTGATAATAGTAAAATATTTCTATATGGGAATAGCAAAACAATTTATTTCAGTGAATCAATGTTAAAATATGAAGAATTTTAGACCGTAACTTCCCGTTTTTAGTAGCTTGCTTTAGTTTTATGAAGAAATAAATGTAAATAAAGAAAAACATATAAATCTACCTAGCATTCGAGTTTGAAATAATTATTAATCAATAAATATTTAATATTTATAAAGATATCTTAGAAAGTTTTAAGTTAATTAATATCATTATTTCGAAATTATTAAAATATTTGGAGAAAATTTCCACTAATTACGACAATCTGCTTAAATAGATTTGCTTACAATATTTTACATTCCAATTAAATAAAAAATAATATCTTCACATACGTAGCTGATTAACATTATTATTCAAAATATTCTTTCATAACTTAGTACAATAATATCATGAAATCTAAATTATCTAAATAAGCTACTTTATATATATATAATAATTATTTTATATATTTAAGTATAAGTATAAAAAAATATATTTAAGTATTTTATATATATATATATATAATATATATATATATATAATATATATATATATATAAAATACTTAAAAATTATAGCATATTTTGTACATTTAAGAAAGGAATGAATATTTTTTAAAACCTGATTAGCTTAAAATTGAACGAAACTGAGAACAATGCATTAAATGAGAATAACAGGTTGAATGTAATAATACGCAATGATAAATACTTATGCAAAATCATACAGAAGTTTACAAGTCTTTCATCTCAATACATTCCTCAAATGTTTAAATATGATTATATATTCCAAAAATGCTTTTATAATAACTTGTTACAAAATCACTATTTTTACTTTCAAATGATGTTTTTATTTATTTTATGATAACTATTTATTTATTTTATTTATTTATTTTATTAACTAACTATTATTATCTATTATAACTAACTCTTTATTTTATTTATTTTTAAAATTATCATAATAATTTATAAAAGTATACAATCAAGTAAGAAAAACCCAAATGCTGTAAATATGATTAAATTTTAATAGAAAATTATAAGATTTTATGCTTGTTTGCAAAAATTATTTAGAGAAGAAAAATAAGTAAGTAAACATGAGCATGTAAATTATGAATATGAATTTCTTGAGAATTTCTTATTATTACCATTATACTTATATAACTTATCTAACAGGACTTACAGATACTCATACGAGTAACACAATTCATATGATTGATGTTTGTCAATGAGTATCAATGGCTGTAGTTTTCTTAATGCTGATTTATAAGTTTCTCATTGATAGGAATAAATATAAAATAACTAGGCAAATGAGTGTAGAATATTGCTGAAGCTTCAGTGCAACGGCAGACTCTTACACAAAATATATTTAAAGTAAAATATCATTTTACTTTAAATATATTTTGTGTAAGAAATATATTTTGAGAAGAGGTTCTCTTTTCATTTTCGTACAAAATAGCTGAAAAAAATATGAGAAAATATGAAATTTAAAATTGAAAAGTATACATTTAAGAAGAAATTATGATTTTTATTAAAATATATACTTAGAACTTTATCAATTATTTCTATAAAGTAGACAACTAAAATCAAGTCCCCAAATATATGACTAATTTTTCTAAAACTGGGCTATATTACTTAAAACCTGCTCATAACAGACCAGTACATAATAAAGAATAAGAGTTTAATATTGTATTATGTTTCTAAACATAATCAAATTTTCAAACTCTTTGTTCAAGTATTTTGACCTACACTTTTAGACATTTTGTAAAATACTCTTTTCTAAATAAATTCTTAATATTATTAGAGCTTCCACAAAAGTCGCAAAAAATTTGGTGAAAAATACTAAACAATTTAATTTTTTTTACTATTTAGTAAGAAATTATAAGGAATGAGAATGCATTTTTACATCCTAACCAACATATGTGTTTTATATTTTATATTGTAATACCTGACACTTTTATTTTAATCATCTCGCTCACCTGGACTTCATATGAGGCTCCTACATCAATTCAAAGAAACAGAGATTTAAGATCATTTTTCTCTGAATTTTTTTTTTCACTTGAGTGACACCTCTTATCCATTTAAGTCTCAAATGGACCCTCCATTTGTCTTAGTATATCGTAATTGATGGCAGCACCAATCTTAAAGCATTGGAGTCTTTGATTTTGTGAATGAAGTGAATGCAGAAATAACATCTTTTGTTTGTTGCTGTAATATATTTGCAAAGGAGGTAAATAAAAATTTTTCCTGTTATAAAACACACATGTGTCATAAAAAACCATTAAAATTGTTTACTTCTAAAAAATAAACTTCACATTTATTGGAAATTATAGCGCCTCATAAAAAGCGCCTCATAGTGGCTTAAAGTTAAACGTGGTTGTAAAGGGCAACTTCATTAAAAAAATAAATAAGATAAACCAGTTTCAATCAAATTTCTTAAAAATAATTTTGTTTCACTATTTTAATATAAAATTAAAAAAAAAAAGAACAGATAATAATCTTGCAAACAATATGCCCCCATTCTTAGGAAATCAGAAATTACATGTATCTGGAAATATGCATACTGATTATTTCTCTAAAATGCTACCAGCTGCTTTTTAGAAGAAAATAGTGCTCAAATCAAATATGTATGCCACATTAAGAGGAAAAAAGTTTGCCCTTACTCTTCATAAACTGAAGGTATTTTCAGAAATATATTTTATAATGATATACCTTCAGTATTCAAGATTAAATTTTACTGGGCACCCAAAGATGACACGAGATTAAGCATAATTGCTGATTATATAATGCAAAATCGCTTCTTTGAAATAAAAAAAAATACTTTCATTTTGTTCCAAGTAATATGTCTCACGACAGTAAAGATAAGCTGTATAAAATCAGATCAGAAGTATACCACTTTTCCACAGTATTTGTTGTCAGATGTGACCCAGAAGATTATTTGTCAGTGGATGAAATGATGATTCCGTTCAAGGGAAGGTCGAAAATAAAACAATATATATGAGAAAAATTCCATTCATGGGGAATAAAATCTTGGATATTAGGTGGAATTTCTGGATATTTTTCTGCCTTTAAAATATTTTAAGGTGTAAATGCTGAATCTCAGGAATTTTGTAAAGAATTTGGAGCAGTTGGAGGTGTTGTATTTAGTCTTTGTAAACTTATAATGCAAAAAAAAATCACTAAGTATTATTCGATCATTTATTCACAACAATTCCTCTTTGGATGAAATTTGTTGAATGGAAAGTTTTTTCAACTGGAACAGTACGTAAAACTATGCTAGAAGAAGCTACAAATAAATTGAAATATATCAGTTAAATGAAACGTTATCCAAAAGGCACATATTCTATTACCACAAGTAAAGAAAACATAACAATAACAAGTTGGTTCGACGACTCAGCTGTTCATGTAGCTTCAACATTTCTTGGAACAAGTTTTGTAGGATCGGTGAAACGTTAGAAGAGGCAAGAAAGGCGTGTTATAGAAGTTCCGAAACATATTTCCAACGAACTGTATAATAAAAATTTGTGGGTGAAGTTGATCTCGTGGATACATATGTACATCTATACAGACATAAGCTACAACATAAACGAAGGAACTTCCGAATTTTTCGCTATATACTAAATGTTTCCGTCGTAAATTATTAGATCTTATGGAAATTAGAACCTGAAAATGAATGTATAAATTTATTAGAATTTAAATCATCCGTTGCAGGTTCCCTTATTTATAAAGGTAGCTAGACTCAGAGGAAAAGAAAGTAGACCAAGTAGATTGCGGGATCCACAAATAAAGAAACGATTAAAAGTGCAATATCCTACTGAAATGAGAAGAGATAATGTGGAGCATTATCCGGATAAAACTGAAGAGATATATGCTGCCGAGTGCCATTTACAGAGTTTTCCCAGGAAAACTAGATACATATGTGCTTGATGCAAGGAAGCATTATGTCCTGAGTGATTCCAGGCTTTTCACTTAAGATAATTTTTCTAATAAACCTTTAATTTCATTGCATTAAGTAGTAATTGCTAAAATATTTTATAGAACATTAAAATAAATAGGAAAATTTACCTAAATATATCAACTGTCTTTTTCCTCTCATTTTTCTGAAAATCAATGTTTAAAACCTTTTAAATTTTAAAGTCTCATACAACGCTCCTCAAAGTTCCCTTAATGTGGTCTAGCTGAACAAATAATTTTTTTCTACAGAGCTAAAAATAAAAATTTAAGTACATTAATTCATAGAAGGATTTTTCTTTCCTTTGATTATTCCAAAATTCGTGAGAGAGTTTTAAATAATTTACAAATTGATCTAGAATCATGGTAAACAATTATACACAATATAATATTTCTTTCAACTAGAGAATAATCTATAGCACATTTCAAGAGCTATACAGATCTAGCCGAGAATATAGCTCAAAGAATTAGCAATGTTCTGAGGACCACTAGTTTCTACTTTCAACTTAATCCAGGTAATTTGGAAATGAATGTATACACTCAAAGATTCTGAAACCAACATTGAATTTTGAAATCAACGTTATTAGTTATGTTAGTTTTCTTATTAATTAACATCAAAATATTAAATAATTTCAATTCCATTATGAAAGCATAGACATATATTTTACAATAAGACAAACATTTTCCACTAGATGATTTTTCGAACAAATGTGAAGTAACTAAATGAAATTTTATGGGTAATCTAAGAACCTTAGGCTGTCTTCGCTTGGAGTGGAGATGGGAGATAACTAGGCCTTTCCAGCCATATTTCGTACACGAAGATTAACGTGCTGCTGTACATGTGATGTTGGTGAAATAGAATCAACTTGGTATCCGGGTGTATTCTGCATCTTAAACTAATGCAGTTTTATAAATGTGAGGTAAATATATCAATATCCGAATAAAACAATTTCACAAGGTTACAGTAATATGAAAAAAAAGCTTCTTGTACGTTAAGGTAAAGTTTTCTCACAAACCATCTAGAAGCATCTCGATTGTGTTTTTTGCTACAGGAAGTGTTGAGAATTTCAGTTTGATTTAAATCAATAATTACAAAAAAAATTATTTTTCAATGTATTATATTTCTAAAGATTCAAAGATTGGTTATTATTGTACACCTATATATAAAATAAATAATACTGAAAAAAATAGTTTTTCCTGCAATAAATATTTATTTCTAGAACGTGTTCTTCAAGTAACGGTTGCATTTGTAGATATCAACTCATTTTTAGCTGATATCATTTCATTCTATTATCTTACACACTTATAAATATTTTTTATTGTATAAGAATTTTACTTATTCCATTGTTCAAGAAAACAATAAAGAATATTTCAAAAACTATAATGTCTATCAATATACGTATTGTAAAATTTGCCCATCTTCTTTGTTCATGCATACTACAGAGAATATAAGCATTTCAATGCATTTCTCAGAAAATCCCAAACACAGTCTGATCTGCTTAGCTGCATAAAATATCCCACTAAATTGAACTCTTAGTAAAATATATTCTCATGGGATCACGTCACCATGGAAGACCTAAATCATTTTCTCCTGTAGTGCACGTTTCAGGCATTTGGAACGCTTATGCATTAGCCCTAATAATGGAAGACCATTAAGAATGGGAAATTTCGGAACACCGGGAATAACGTCCTCCTTAAAAAATGGAGAGGAACAAAAAATCAATAATGGATATCTGTTATAACGTGAGCAAGGTATCAGGGAGAGAAATACTCTTTCTTTTGGGCAGTGGTGGATTTAAGGAATAATATTTTTCCAAGCTTTGAACACTTTTTGTAGAGCCTCAAGGAGAAAGGGATGCGTTCTGAAAAATGACACTATGGAACACAAAATACTTTCTAAAGCGTGAAGTTTTGAGGTGCCTTAAATGGATTTGATTCAATTGTTACGTTTTATGCTCGCATGTCGTATCTTTGAAAATATTCAATTCAAATTCGTTCATTATAACAAGTTTTCTTCTTTAAGATGGAGGAATTGATTTCATAAAATTGTAACAATGAAAATCATTTTTCAATACATGTGATAAAAGACTTCCTATTTATATAAGATGGATTATGAAGACTGGTAAAATTCATCTATGTGATACTTAACTAAATATCAATTGTATACTTAAAAATGAGTTAAAAATTAAAAACATCACTTGTATTTTGAAACAAGTTAGAAGAGGAGTACAAAATTAAAACGAACAGTATAAAATCAAATATTAAATAATTTGTAGTGACAATGAATAATAGAAGAAAATGAATCTGCGACAAGTAACAAAGGAGTTACAAGGAAAAATAATATTTAACATTGGGTAACAATAACGAAATACTAAATTTTCAAAAGAAAAATTAGCAGCTATAAAATACAAAAGTCAAAGGTTCACTATATATTATTCTACATCTTATTCATAAATTAGTTTTTGCCTCGTACTTTAAGCACGTTTACGACTTGGCACACTGCATCAAAACTGTTAAAAAAAGAGCAAAATTTACTAATGATTATCATAAAATTCAAATTATTACTACTACTAAGCATAATTAAAGATAATTAAAAATGTAACTCGTAATTATGCGTTTAAAGTAACATTCTTTGAGAAAGGGCTTAATGTTTTTGAACATTTAAAATTTATGCACAGATTTTTTAATTCCTTAATAAACTCCTAATAATAATTATTATTACTATTATTATAATTATTATTATCTATATATATTTAATGGTAGTAATCAATCAAAAATATAAAAGAATAATTAAATAAAATAATTAACAATAATGTAGAAGAAAAAAATGAAACAACATTTTTTAGTAACGAAAATGAGCCATACTAATTAATACGTTTAATGACTATAAAAAAAATAGTTTTAAAATAAAATTTGTAAAACTTATATACCTGTACTTATTATTTGTTTTACTAAAAATTTAAACCATGAGAAATACTCAAAACATGCAACACAAAACAGTCAAGAGACAAATGTACCTCAGAAGTTGATAAATGTATAAATGATGATCAAATGATAATATATACTCAAGAAAATGAACAAAACAAAGCTAGAAAAATCAAATAGGAAGAAAAGCTTCCTAAATCATAAATCTGATACTAAGACAGATTTACTGCTCTTTAAACAATATTTTACCTATATCAAACTTTTCTTAACAAAGAAAATGTTATGAACCGATATGATGATTTCATACATTTAAAGTATCAAGGTGCAAAAAGAAGAAAATAATTAAAATGCATATAAAGATAGAGAGATAGATTTCAATTGTATCTCATAAAATGGAAGAAGAACGATCTATATAATGATGCAAAATATCAGAAAAGATAGCTCAAGCTTGCATGACACGACATACAGAGCAAGAAAACTTTCACAAAATTCATGCTCAATTGAAAACGTAGCATTTATAGAAAATATAAATAAATGGCTTGTATCAGAGGCTTGGGAGAAAAATTGCAAAAATATTTTCAATTCTAAAAAAAATAAAGCACAAAATAGGAGGAACTTAAAAGAATTTTAAAAGAAAAATTTGGAAAAGAAAATTCCTAAATTTTATAGTAATTAGGTTTTAAATTTCTTTTTACAAAATTCCAACTTTTGCATGCTTGCAGACTTTTTTTTTTAAAATTATCAAAATTAGTGTAAATATCTAACAGTTTAGTCACAAGTCTAAGATTACATAATATATTATTATAAATTATGTTTCTAAATATTCACAGAAAATATGAAAATCCCATAATAGTAATTTATGATCTTAAGAGAAAATTAAATCCCTCTTTTCAAAAAAATTACTAAAATTTCATTTTAGTGTGTGTGTGTGTTTGTGTGTGTGTGTTTTTGTATGTGTGTTCCGATACATTATATCACCATTAGTTCGAAATAAATTTAAATAATCTTGATAAAATAGTAAAATAGTAAAAAAATGTTTAACATAGTTATTAGTTATATTTTTAAAGAATATAACATCATCATTATGTCTAAATGTATTGGAACAATAATAATCAATGAACTATCTTCTAAAATTGTAAGTAAGTAATGGTTAAACGATTACCGGCAAATCCGTCTTGTAGGATATATTTAATCACTTTACATATTTTATTTTTAAATACTAAGTAGTTATCTTTAAACTCCAACTTACTAAGTAATCAAATTTTTCATATGCAACAGCCTTATTCATGTTGAATTTCTAATAAATCTCTTTTAGTGTATTAATAATATCTTCTATGTCCATTGAATTAAAACGAGCATCAAAATCATAACTATATATAGAACAAATCGATAAAATTAAAGAGATTTAATAATAGATTTTAACATTTGTAATAATAAAATGATTTTAAACAGATTTAATTATAAAATCCTGCTGATAATTAACTGTGTCAGCACTGTAGCTGGACTATTCATATTATCCATATTATTGCGTACAGAATTTTTCGAATCCTTTAACAGCAAAAATTACATAAATATTCGATACATTAAAATTTTTCTTAATTTAACAAGAGTTTTATGAAATTTTGGGGTTAAAATATGCTAGATAATTTAAATAAAGAATTAGAGCTAGATATTTTATATTGACAGCTATATTCTATATAATACTATAATTATATCAGGTATTATTTTTCTGATTATTGATATCTACTCTAAAAGAATCATTTCCTCAAAATACTTATTATTTAAATAAATATAAAACAGTGTTTCCATATAATTAAATAATTATTAGAAAACTTTTCTTCATATTGTGTAATAAACACATAACCTGTAGATTCATAACAGCATTTTGGAAATCCTTCAAAAAAATATCCTCATTATCATTAAAATACTTAAATTAAAAAAATTAACTAAAACAATTTAAAAAAAAAACAATACTTTTTGTAATATTTTTAATTGCTCAATATTGAAATTCTTTAAACTCTTCCATCGATAGACCACAATTAATTGTTAATTTATTAAGAAAGCTATAAAAACTTAATATTATTCGTTTTTTATTGTAAAAAGTATTATTGGAAATGCTAAATTGATTTTAGTACCTTTATACATTATATCAATTATTTTTTCTCAAATGTGTCTAAATTTTCCTATAATAACATGTTGGAAATTTTTCTTATTATACTCTTTGAAAAAATTTCACTAACATAGATAATTATTTCCTAAGACTAAGTTGTAATTATTATTAAATATGTGAAGAATATACCAAATATTTTGTATTATATATATATTAAGATTCTGTAAACTTAAGATATCAATCATATATATGATTATATATGTGTGTGAGAGCGCTTGTGTGTGTGTGTGTCGTCTGCGTGTATTTGTGTACACTAGTGATCAATTTTAAATAAATTTGAGATTTATTCTTGTTTTTATAAAAAAAAAAAAAACCATAGAACCAAACGCATTAATTATGTTACTACTCAGATTCGAATAAACAAGCGTACATGTTCATGTCTATGGAGCTGTAACAATGGAGATATTATAAGCGCACCAATACAAAAAAAATGATTTATAAGCTCATACTCCTCCAAGACATTCGCCGTATCTCTCTGAAGAGTTGGGTAATTCCGTAAGATATCAGGTGAAATAAGTAACCTTGAGCAAATGGATGACGTGATGAGATGGAGAATGGTTGGTAGATCGGAGACAGGACAATCACAAGCGCATTTGGCTAGAGAGCTCAATGTAGAGCCCAGTGTCATCTGTAATTCACGGAAATAGTTTTACAAAACACTGCATATATATCGAGAAAACGTGGACATGGTCAAGTAAATTCCTGAATAATGAATAAGGATAGTTTATCTTGAAGTTTCAGCGCAGAGACATAAGACTACTTCTGCTTAAAAGTTGTCACATAAGTTGTATGGTGCCATTGGAACATGAGTTTCCCAGTTTACAGTTACTCAAAGGCTTCATGAAAGAGAGATGTATACTGGAAGATCCGTTGTTAATGTCCCACTCTCTATAGCACACATGAGAGCGCGTTTCACATGGAGCAGACAACCAGTTTAAAGTGCAATCCAGTACTTTTTATTGATAAGTTGGAATTCAACCTGAAAACTGATTCTAAGTGTAACTGCATCTAAAGAGTGCATTAAAAAGGGGTACCCATTCTCCCTCATCAGCAAAAACGATCATTGCGGTTGCGATGCATAATTGTTCGGACAAGCATTATGATGGATGACCGCACATTGTTGACAAAGGCTTTCTGAATACTGTAGAGCTATAGAATTTCTTCATAAGCGCAATTGGTGCTGGATTATTGGTAATGGATGACAACGCTCGTCCATATTAAGCTCAGCTGGTTAATGGAAAGTGAGATTATTCACCACTTGGATTGGCTAGCTAGTTCTCAAGTACGTAATTCTGTAGAATATGTCTGGGGCGTTCTTGGGAGAGCAGTTCAGCTCGCCATCAATCTCCGAGAACCATACCAGAGCGAAGAATTGACTTGCTGTATGAGTGGGATCTTCTGCCTTAAGAACTCATTGGATTCCTCCTGTTCATTTTTCCATGAAGTTGTATGAACTTTCTGGGTGGGAGAGGGGAACAAATCCCATATTATACTCATTTTTAGTTCGATGTCACAACATAAATTTTAGAATTCCTACACTCTGAGTCTTACTGATAATAATGTGTACGTAAAATGACTTATGAATGGAGTGTGTCTTTCTCTATTATAAATATATATTCAAACCGAATTTCATTAAATTCTACCTTTTAGAATTCCCAAAATTTGATTCACCCTGCAAATAAATTACCTTAATTTAGCATACGAATGAATTAATATTTTATGAAGTATTGTTAAAATTTCCATTCTAAAGTCGTGTAGTCCTAGAAACTAAAGCATCCCAGATATATTCTATGTTAGGGAACTCATATCAACTCACAAAAATATTCTCCTTGAGTTGTAAGAACTTAGGTAAAAAAAATCAAACTAGACTTTTTTTTATATTTTCATTCTGCATATTATTGAGATTCGAATGAATTTTGCGTAAACTCAGAAATGGTTATTTGCTTCATGTAAAAGAAAATGATATGAATTGAGTGAAGATAAATTTTTTGAAACATTACAAAAACATTCTGACCTTGATTTTGATTCAAATTCCGAGAAAAAGCTTCCTAAATCTAATAAACACATAATATGTAAATGGTTTCGTGAAATATCTAAATGAAAAATTTACATGATAAGTAAAAATTTTTACTCTCTTTCCAACTTGTAAGAAATGTGTATATGATTGTGATTCATTTCCACTATATACACACTTTTATATTGAAATTACAATGTTCATAAATATTATTTCATTCGATGGAATAATTACAAGTTTCCCTTTAAAAATCTACCCAACCAGTTTGTTTCCTACTAAAATTCCTGTACTAATTACAAATACTATAAAATTCTAGTACTTGTGATACACATGCAAGATCTTATGTGCAAATAGATGTTGTAGCATCGGTAGCCTAGTGGTCATGGTATCGGATTCTTGGCTGGTGGGTTCGATCCTAGGCCAATAAAGACACACCGTGTATCCGGGGCTGACGCACGTTAAATGTGTTGGGGACCAAAGTCCTCCTGGTGTGGAAGTTAAGAGAGGAGTGTGTCAGCTCAGGTGTCATCCTAGTCACTTGACCGAGGTTCAAAATTACGAGGACCGTCAACAATAGCTCTCGTGTTGCTTCTAGTGCGACGTTAATAAAAAAAATAATAAAAGAAAAGCAAATAGATGTTTTTATAACACCAAAAAACGAACGGAATAATTAAAAAGATTCAACAGTAGAACTTCAGTTATCGCATTAATTGGGACCAGACGTATTCTAGAAAATCAAGTATCCAGAAATTTGCCCAACTGCGTTTAAACATGAAATTTACGAATGAAATGTTACTTTAATAACTACAGAAACAATATATTATATACATTTTGATTAATTATATACCATATTAAAATGTTGCTGCTTGAATATATTAACCAGTCTGTTGTTTCGCTGTCTTTAATCATTTCATGCACCCAATTTTTGCATCCGCTTTATGGTGAATAGCTGAACAAGGTTAAATGCGTTCTATAAATATTACAGTTTTGTCAAAGCGTAGAATATGTATATCTCAACTCAGCAAGGCTTATGCAATCTTTACTAACTTTATGATCAGAAATGTTTTATTCGTCTTTAGAATCAAGAGTTATTTTCTTAAAATTCTTACCAATAAGATTTTTCTCATCTGCATTATGTGGAAATTCAATGTCGTAAGAATTGGCTACAATTTTTAATTGTTTTTGCAGGTTTTGTGTCTGCTGATAACTTCTAATAAATTAATATAGCTCATTGTTATCATGCTCAGCTCTAAAATTCCACAGCCAGCCATAACTTTTAAAGGGAAGATAAGTTACGTACAATTATATTGGCAAAGGCTTACATTTTCACCAATGAGAGATCTGAAAGAGGATTTCTCAGTACTCACACAGCTGCGAATTCTACTTAAATACAACTTCTTCTAACTCTTTGCTTTGTGCTATTTTATAGATCTCATACACAAACTTCTACTCTATCCAAGACAGACATAAAGTTTAAAATTGAAAACCTGGTTTTCTTACTATAAAAGATATTGTTGCTTCCTCATGCTATACATCTCGGCTAACTGATTATAATCGCTTATATATCTATAAGATAAATAATTTTCATTTTGTCGGCCAATAATAAGAACTACGTTTTCTTTAAGAATCCTTACGATAGAGAAAAAGAAGAAGAAACGCATAGCAACAAATCTGCAGAACGCCTAAGCCTACACTGGCAGTGGCAGACACGGAGAGATCGGGACTAGTGACTCATCGTCTGGATTTTCTTGATAATTATATGTGGATTTGTCCCTTTATGTAAGAGTACCAAATATTTTATACTGAATATTCATTGTTCTTGATAAGATTGTTTTTTTCTCAAATATATCCAATGGTAATATGCGCTCCAGATAGCTGAAGCTCGAATAATTGGAGTTCTGCTTTATTTATGAAAAGCAGCATATCAAATGATGTCAAAAGTAATTCATATACAGATATCAGACACATATTAAGTGAAAACAAATTATCATTTCTATTGGTAGCATAGTAAATTTATTTAAGGGCAAAATGTTAGGATATTTAATTAAATGGACATGTAAAAGTATTTTAATTCGTTCAGATTAATTTGTAGCAAGTAATGAAATAAGAAAAGTATAATAATTTAGTACTTCAATTAGGATTTGTATGATTTTTATATTTTACTGTTGTTAATATATACGTATATATATATATATATATATATTACAAACAAAACTGTGTCATACAGCACATATAATTTATTTAAATGTTAACAATATCTGTTTATCATGAACATCCATTTTCTAAATTATTCTGCAAAATAAATAAGCTTCAAAATAAGGTTCGTTTTATGCGGTAATGTATGTTAAATTCATTTTACTTTTAAAACCATCTATAAGATTTTAGTCCTGAGATTTTTAAACATTTATATACTGTCTTGTATATATATATATATTATATACTTTGCAAACTTTCTACGTTTAGTTGTAATCAATATCTCACAATACAATTTTTTCAAGAACAAATATTTATTACATTTCAAGGTTTAAATTGAAAGATATATAAACTACATTTCTACAATAAAGGTGTATATTTATGTTACTTTCAAGTACATTTACGTTAATAATTTTCCCACTATCATGAAAAACTGAAAATAATTTTGGAAGTCCTTTCTAATTCTGTTGTATATTTTACAACTACTGCCCTTCGTATTTTCTGTAGGGCACTTTACTCAGCTTTTCGTGATACATATTGCTCATTGTATCCAATTCAGCAGGAATGCTAACAAAAATGAATATTGATAGTTTTTAATTTTGGACAATTATTGTACTCCTACCAGTAGGTATACAATAAATTGAAATTATGAATTTGTATTCCAGAAAATGGATAAGAAACAATTTCAATTCAGTAAGTTAAATAGTTTTTAATGTCTTTGTGATAAAATTCCTTGGAACTATATTTGAAATAGAATCCTTCAATAGTATTCATTTAGTACTTTATTAGTACTATTTTTGCAGTAGATTACCAATAATACTCCTTTTACATAAATTTTGCTTGTTTGTTAGGTCATGAGGCTATTTTGTAAGTGTTCCATTGAATAATAAATATGATTCTTAACTAACTTATTTTAATTAATTTTTATATCAATAGAATAAAATTTCTGTAAATATATCACGATTAACGTACAAAATATATGATTATAGCAATTACTATTATAGCATGATGTTTCAATTTTAATAAGAAATAATCTAGTCAAACATAATAAAAGCGATTGATGTAAATTTCCTTTTTATTTCCTTGGACTTTCATAAGCTTACGAACATTTTAAAGTCTGTAGATGATTGTCTACAGACATATCTGTAACATTGCATTAATACGGTAATGCAATTTTTAAAGTGTTAGTTAGATTCCATCACATAGTAGTGATTTTCATTGGAATGATAAGTTCCTGCATGTAGGTCATTAACTGTGTAGTAAATAATATTATTATGTAAGAAATTCTATATTTATGACAAAGAATTAAATGCAACAGTGATATTTTGCCTTACGTGGGGTTAAATTATTCCATTATTATCAAACATCTATATTGGGGTTTTTCTCTGTAAATACTTTATTTAAGTACCTCATATTTCCACAAATAAAACGACCTTCAAATAAGACAAAATATAAATTTTCTCCCCAATCTTATAGTTTTAGCAAACATTTATCCTACAAGATTATCACCAACTGTCAAATGACTAATAATTTAGTTTACATAAACGATCATCTAGAGTACATTTAGTTTCCTGGCATATGGCAGCATTGTCATAGAAACATAAGTCGAATCACGAACTCACATGTACTTTTAAGATTCTAGTTCTAGGGAGCATAATAACTTATGGAGGTGAAAGTGAATAAGCTTATTTCATTACACGTGGCCAGGGGATAAATTAAGTCACTCCTAACTGCAGGTGTGGAGAACTTGGAATTGGTAATCGTATAGCAATAATATTTTGAATAAAACAAGTACAATTACAGTTTACCAAACCTCTGAAAACTAAAGCATCAAAAAAAATAACTTAAACAATTTAGCAAATATCATTATCATTATCTTAATAGATTTGCGTCTTAATCCAGAATGCATTTTTATAACACTCAATTTTTGGATAGCATAAAGCTTTATTCCAAAACTGATGGAGTATAATTTTTAAGATTACTTGAGTTCCTGATAACTGCTTGAATTATTTTCGAAATGTCCTTAAGTAAAGTACTTTGCAATGTTTTCCTCTTGAAATTCACCATTCATTCAGATATATATATATATATATATATATATATGTGTGTGTGTGTGTGTGTGTGTGTGTGTATGTGACAAATTTTACCTTCCTATTACAAATGATTTATGTAAGAGAAACGTTTGCTCCATGTCTATTGAAATTAAGACCTAGTAGCGCGAAAATGCACCTGAAAAAACATAATTCTACAAAATGTATTTACTTATCTTTATGAATGAATGAAACATTCATTCTTACTTAATTTTGAAGCTCTTGTTATTATTAACAGGGTACATATTTTTTATTTAATATAACTTCAAAAACAATAGTCAGAAATCCTTTATAATCAAAATTTTCAAACAGTTTTATTTTTGGTTGAGTTTAATGGATTATATTGCAAACAATTCTTTTAAATAACATTAAACCGTCTAACTTCTTTCAATGAAGCCCCCAACTGGTTACACAAATCTCATCTGGGAGACCAATTTTTACTTTTTCAGTATTAATGGTAAAATAGTTTTTATGATCATTATTTTGTTTATTTAGACTTATTTGTTTCACTTTAACTTTTAACTTTTTTGTATTTTTCTTCAGTACCCAACTGGGTGGGGACTTAAAAGTATGAAAACATTTAATCGACTCTTCTACTTCAAAGTATGATGTGCTTGGGACTAAATAATTCGCCAGTATATGTAAAACTGATATAAAACGAGTCCACGGTAGAAGACATGGAGCTGAATAAAACATATTTAGAAAAGAACACCGGTGGTCACATTGGTCCGAAGAAGAAACTGAATATGATGAACATGTGGTTGAATGGTGGGAAAAGTGATTAATTAAAGGCTTTATAAATGTTTTTTTAATATTGCATCAATAAATTTGCTTTTTAATTAGTTTTTAATCAATTGTTACATCACAGCTAACCCAAATCCAATATATATAAATGTCAAATGCATTTTTCCTACGCCTGATAAATAAGATATGCTATTGAGTGTATTTGAAAATCATTCAAACAAAGTCTTTGATCATACGGTTAATGATGCAATAAACTTCAAAGAAAATAATTTTATTATTGTTTGTAGATTTAAAACCTTCAGTACTGAATTGGATGTGTAATTTAATGACAGCAATGCAATTTGTATATGAATGTTTCCTCAGACTATAATTCCAATTTCAAAATACCAGTTGATTTGAATGAAGATGTTGTTAAAGAAAACAAATAATTCCCTTAAAATAATAAATGAAAAAGAGCATTTCATGAAATATTAATCAAATCAAGTACTATTCGTTGCAAAATCCTCACAAAATAAATTGTAAAAATAATATTATACTATTTCATACAAGAGAGAGAGAGAGAATAAAGACTCAAATTCTATACATCAACTGAAATTTAGGAAGGAATTTAATTCCACAAAGCAAGATGAATGGCAGAAATTCGGGGTTGAAATATATGCTCACCCATCACATATCTTCAAAAGGAAGGATTCTAAATGTGTCATTAGAATCGCAAACTTTGGTTGAAAGAAGTTTTTTTTCCCGCTCTCTCCGAGATATCATCAGTTCAACACTGGAAATCAATGTCATTTGCAGCAGGCCATTCCACTTATACATTTTGTCGAGTAAATTATCTGGAATAAGGTTTTCTCCATTGATATTTGATTCATTTTGGAATTTACATTGAATAACATCGTTGCTTTTAGCACTCATTGCAACATGACATAAACACTTTTGCTATTTTTATTTATTGAACCTATTTCTTAAGATATTTCTGAAGATTTATTTATTGAAGGGTTACTACGAAGAGAAAAAAATTTTTTTTTTTTGGATAAATCATATATTTGTATTTGAAGAGTTAAAATATTTTGATTTTTAAACTTTAATCACTATTAATTTTTATTAAGGGAAGTGAGATTAAAACTTATACTCAATGATCATTGATATGTTTTTACTAGATTAGAACGAAATACAAAAAAAAATTATACTGATTTTTTCCCAATCCATTTATTTGAGAAGAATATAGCATTCTATGACAAGTAAATAATTAGTAAAATTATATAGCTCATTATTAAAAATTTTGCATAAAATAAGAATTTTTAGATGAAAAAAAAGTATTGACTGTTGTATATTCTTTATTTTTTACTAAGTAACTAATTTAAAAAGTAATGCAATCCAATAAACCAAAAACAGATAGATAAAAGCCCCATATGAATATAGATATTAAAAAATACTGAATTATTAAGATCACAGGCTTAATAATTAATATAAATAAGTGAATCATAACGAAATTTTTTTTTTTTTTTTTTTTTTTTTTTTTTTTGAAATTCCCCTTTTTCAATGAAAATAACTTTTTAAAATAGATGAATATCCTTTTATTGAGATTTTCAAATTTGCAACCTTAAGCGTCTTTCAGGCAACAGTATACCTTTAAAGAAATTTGCTGAATTAACACAAATTTTGCCTAAAAGAGCATATTTTATGACCTTATAAAGTTTCAAAAATAGAGAACTACTCTAAATAAAATTTCTGTGTGTACTTTTACTGTCAAAAGAGCATTTTAATACAATTATAAGCAAAAATTAAGACTTTCCTTAAAATATGGTAACTGAAAAGAAAATAGACATATTGACAATTTGAGAATTGAACAATACAGAACATAATCTTATACAGGGAATAGATTATTATCTTGAAAATATAGGCCTTACTTAGGAAGCTCTGGTAATTTGAATTCTGAACAGTGAAATTTTCTTTTAAAGTTAATGTAATTTTCGCTTTTTATCAATTTTTAAGAAACTTCTAATCAACATAAAATCTCAAGGATAGCGTAATCTATGTTTAGGTATTTGGAAACATGTATATAAAATTTCAGTTTCTTTGATGCATAACATTTTGAGTAATTGTGCTTTGCAGTAATAAAAAAAATCGTTTTTAGAGTATTTCTAGTCAAAGAGATTCCTTGTCAAGTAATCTTACAACAGCTGCACCCCAGCTGCTAAATAAGATAAAAAACATAATCTAAACATATTTTTAAAGATAAAATGTGGAATTTTAATATAAAACCAAAAATTTAAAAAGAAATCGGAAATGTTACCCAAAAAGGTATTTTGTAGGTTATATTATCATTTTTAATGAATACCTTTATGTGTAAGATATGCAAATTCAGTTCTCTTTTTTTTCTATGTATTTTTTCTATGTTAAAAATAATTAATACATTCTGTTATAGAAATCTTATTAAAATTATTAAAACGTCTTCGAATAGTGTTTTTGCATATTAAAAGAAAAATAAGGTACTCACAAATAGTAACTATTTTGATAAATATATTTTTGGCTACTTTGTTATAAGAAAAAAATTCTTTATTCTATTTATCTAAAACACTTTTAATAAATTATCGATTTAATAAAATCTTTAAATATCATCAAAATGAGTACATCTATTTCAACAACAGGGTGTAAATGTATGTTTTCAATGGCGTGTATGCCTCAGTTGTGTTTCTGCTGTAAAGAGGTATTTGAATATCCGGTACAAAATTCCTGGTAAAAAAAAGTTCAAGTTTCTATATGCATTCTATTAAGAGTAGTATAACATTAATATTATATATAATAATGTATTATTCAATTACCATTCAGTCATAATAATAATTGCAACATTAAATTGTCTAAACATACAGAAAAAATAATCACCTCGTAATTTTCAAGTATTAAGGCAAAATCATAAGAATTTTACGAAAGCATGAGCTAAAAAGGAAATTAATAGATTGCTTAGTTTTTAAATGCTATGAAGAAGAATAAAAAAAAAAAGTATTAAATTATTTTTTAAATACACTTTTTTTTTAATTTATGATGAGCTCTAGAAAATTAAAAATTATTTTACTCAAAAACAAACACTTATATTAAGATAACATAATGTATCTAATACTAAAGATGCAATGTTAATATTACAATTCCTGCCTATTTTCCGCTATATAAATAAAATTATACTACACAATAGTATATACATATAGTGGTTATAAATAATGTTTGCTATACACTAATAATCAATGCTGAATCCATTAGAATAATATTAAAGTTGTATTGTTCAATATGTTTTATTTGTATTAAAAATCTTGTATTAAACAACGAACTAATGGAAAATGTTTTAAATTCATAATATATGATATTTTAGTATATAGAATACTTTTCGTGTTCAGTATGAGCAACAACATAATATGTACATATCTATCGTGATGTGCATATAAGGAAGTGATATTAATACCTCACTAGAGCATTAGTTTTTACGCTGTAGTACCCATATATCTGGAAGTATGTGAATTGCTTAAAAGATGTTTAGTGGAGAGTTGGAAAGTAATGTTAAGATAATTTATTTTGAAATTGTGTTCTAATAAATCTATAAAGCACAATCTGATAATTTTAAAAGCAAAAGAGGAAATGAAATGTATTGAAATAATAATTAGAATAATAAATAGAGAACACACACTCTCACATTATATTAGATAGTACAATTATATTTCAAATTTAATATTCTTAGTATGTATCGTCATGTATGCTTCGGTAGGTATTAATTATTTTAGTTAATAAGATGCTAGGAAATCACATATATCATTTATACCTTCAATGAAAATGTTTCAATATATATTAAAAAGCATCATTAATATTCTTAGCACCCCCAAAGGCGTTTAACAATGTTTATACTCACAACCAGAATATGATATTCATAATAAGGTTTCTATAGATATTAAAATGTATAAGTACCTTTAAGCACAGCAGCTAACAAGCATCTTCAACATTGCTTTACTAACACATTATATTTCTGATGTTCAAAAAGTTTAATTTAAACACAGGAGTATATTTCATCTAAGACAACGATTAAAATTTAGACAGCCTTTGTATTAGAGTAATTCAAAGTATGGAATATATCATGTTTAATTAATTCTAAAAAGGATAACACAATCAACATTGCAAGTGATTCAGAATAAATCCAAATAAATGGGACGTTTGGTTAAATAAGGAAGAAACATATATTTGTATGAACTATTTATCAAGAGTTTACATTTTTTTCCTTCCCTACATTCAAATTATTTTTGCACTGATAGAGACCTCTTTTCAAAATCTTATTTACATAGCAAGCGGTAATAAAATGTGAAAAGAAAAACATTATACAAATTCTTATTTTCCAGAGTCAATTGGTGTGCATATGACAATTATCACTCATGGTTCAATTTGGTGATTTATGTAACGCAAACCTCTACTGCTGCAAGACCTCGTTCATCTTAAGAACCATCAGACAACGAGAACGATATTTGACAGGCTGTTACACTGATGACCAAAACTTACAGTCCGAAATACATTTTTCATAATAATACAAAGCTACTACCAAAATTTTTTTATTAAATTTTTTTGAAAACGTGTTGCAGAATGTTAGCATCTAGTTTGGAACAAGTAGTATTTAACATTAGAGATTTGTAGCGCAACGTGAAATTTGACCATTCACGCTTCTGGTACTTTTGCCTGTAGTGTTCCGAACACTTCGTTAGAACTCGTAAGCGTGATTGCTTTGAGAATGAGTTCTCATAGATGTTTCAATGATATGAAGAGTTGTCAAATAATAGAAGTCAGCCTTGAAGCTAGGCAGTCTCAAGCGGATGTGGTTCAATGGTAAAAAGTGGCAAAAAAGTGCTATATATATCCAGGTTATGGAAAAAATTCCAGATAATTGGTACTATTATCAGGACTGCCAGCCAAGACCATCTAAAAGCTACGGCACCTGAACAGGATCACTATTTGGCATTAAAAGCACAGGGAAGCACGTTTGTCGTGGAGCCGTGGAGCTTGTTCCTTTTACTGACTAATCCAGATTCAGAACATACAGCGATCCTTGGCGAGTAATTATCTGGAGAGAAAGTGGAGAGCTCTATCATCCTTACAACATAACAGAAATTATCCAATTTGGTGGAACAAAAAATCTTATTCGGAATATATCATGCAGTGCAGTCGTACGCTGCTGCACGTCTTTGATGCGGATAGTGTCACCACACAACGCTAAGTAAATGAGGTGCTTATAGCCTATGAGATGTTTTTTCGATGTGCTGCAAGCCTGGACTTCCATTATATGAACGATTATGTGAAGCCTCAGAGAGCTCACATTATTGATGATTTTCTCGAAGAAGAATATAGAATATATTCACTGTTTGGCCTAGGCACCTACAGTCTCCGAATCTCAGTTTTATAGAACAAGTTTAGATTAGCCGCAAGCACAACGTCACTCCTTTTGCAAGGTCATCTAGATAAAAGCTGCGTTTTTAGAAGATGGTGTTTATTGCCGCAAGCATTTCTCGAGACCTTGATTAACAGTAGAACGACTCGCTATTGAGGCCTATAGAGCAGAAAACGGTGGTCCCACTCCATATCAGATTGATTTTACCCGAGGTATAATGCATTACGATTTGACCATATTTTATAACCTATATCATAAATAGCAATTATCTCTTAATTCATACAGCTATGTTGTTATATGCTTTCTTTCAGAGCAATATCTCCGCAGAGCCAAATTTCGTTGCAGTAAATGAAGTATTCTTCCATATAAGACAGATTTTGCATTAGTGACCTTATTTTTACACATCAGCGTACTTTCCGTAATCTGCCAAACCTGATCACGTGAACAGTTAAATACCCAATTCGATTTGACACACTGTAGCTCTCAATATCTTACACTTACCATCTTAGATGGAATCTGAGATCGAACTCAATATTCGACTTGAAATATGTTAGTTTGCAGAATAAATTATGAGTCATTCGAAACTGATTTTCTTTTAATAAGAATATTAGAATGTTAAGAAATGGACTATAACGAGACTTCAAGCTTCTCTGGACTGTAGTAATTTAATGGTCATAATCACGAATTCGAGTCCGGCTTTGTTTCCTTGAGGTCGTTTGTTCAAGCTTTGATGCCACTTAAGACCCTCATTGTAGTGCTGCTGACGCTCGTTAAATCTGTCGAGTCTCCAATGTATTTCACGAGCGTATTGTGAAAGCTTGTAGAGGGAGGTTTGAGCTCTAGTGTCATCCTCGTTACTTGTCAGAAGTTCTAAATTACGATGTTTGTCATCAATAGTCATTTTTGTACACTAGATACGATTTCCTATATGAAACCAAATTTATCTCAAAGCGTAGAATTCTTCTTTTTTTTCATTAGAGTAAAATTTTTGAAATAATTTAAAATTTACTCTTAACTTATATAGTTTCTATGAATGAATTTATTTTATTTTATACCATATTTTTACCTGTTTTGCAGATCACTATATTGCTCATGTTCTCTGATATATTGGTTAAATCCTCATTATATCTATTTGCATCATACGTTTTATTTGTATATATTTCTTTGTAAGTGATAAACGTATACTTTTTTCCTTTACTCATTCAAATAAACATATGCTCTGTATGATTATAAGGTAAATAATGTATGTGGAATGTTATGTACAGTGTAAAACACATTTATATTTGTAAGTATATATCCATTTTTCCTTTTGTATAGAAATTTGTTTCGTTTTCTTGACTCTCAGAATTAAAGACTCAAAACTATCTTTTTATATCTGTATAAGTGTTACAGCGTTCAGGACCAGATTTTACTTTCTATCTCACAAATATCTGTAAAGTATCTATATATTTTAATAACGTTTTTTGAATTATTTTGCATCTACCTAGTATTGCTTATCTTATACACTGTAATACTGTACATAATGTAAGTAACTTATGTGAATTTAAATGATTTTGCTAAAAGCTATTTTCCAGTTCTCCTCATGTTATTGTGGTGGTAGTTACTTTCAAGGAGACTGACTTAATACTTACAATTCTAAATCTTTTCGGTTATGACAAATTAGCCCTACTGTTGCTTTAAAGAAGTCAATAAACTATCAATAAATCAATCTAGCCTCTCTATTAATTTTTATAAAGCAATTCCTGGGCTCTTGAATGCATATAATTTCAATAAAATATTTTAAGAATTTGTTATTAAAACAAATGTAATTTACATCACCTCTCCCATATTTGGAGTTATTTCAGAGCATTATTATAACTATAATCCCTTTTATATACGTTCAGATAATCTCACAAAAAGCTTCAAATTAAATATAGAACTCATCTTAAAGTTAAGAAAAAGTCTGATATAGTATTTAAGGCTGCGTAAATGAATTGTGAAGAACTTTTTTTTTATAAAATAATGCACACAAAATAAGCAGTTATTATTAATAGTTATTACACTTCATGAATAGATGCGTTAAATTTGTGATATATTGTAATACATAACTTGAAATCTTTTGTAAAGAAATATAATTTTAACTATGGTATATTAGAGTTTCGGATTTCTTATATTATATATTATGATAAATATAAGAACGAACATCATTTAAAAGAATTAGTATTACTTTAAAAAGTTCAACTCATCCAAAGTTCTAAACAAATATAGGGACTTAGATGAAACTGTCTTACTGATGATGCCTTATTGATGATTAATGTAAACTGATGATGTTTTTCTTACAAAATATATTATTCATCAGATGTTCTGATTCAAAGCTATAATTTAGAAATATTCTAATATGCTCATACATTGTTTCTTTTCTAAATTTTGGCAACTTATCTGTTACGTAGAAAATTAAATATTCAGAAGCTATCTAAGTATCAGGATAAAAGTATTTCCCAATTTTCTGAAAATCCATTTATTAGTACTGTAGTCATGTTCTTAAAATTGAATTTAAACCAATTGAAGAAACGAAACACGATATTACGAAAATGAATGTAACATTTCATCTTACCAAATCACTGCAGAGTTAACAAAATAGTTGCTTTCAAAATAAAGTTTTAGAACGTGCTTCACATTATTAAAAAGGGACATGATTCGCTTGAAACTAAATTTTTTTCTAAAAATAGTGGAGCGATTGTTCCTTTGAGAAATATGCAGGAATGTCAAAATAGCTTTCCATGGTTTTCAAAATTTAAAAGACATGATTTAGGCAATTACGCATCACAGTAATATATACCATAACATTAAAGCTATTTGAAAATACTAGTTTAATTAGATATGCAGGTCTTAATAAATATATCTGATTGGATTGTGGTTCAAGCCGTAAAAATTAAGTCTTTGGTTTATTATTGCTTTTTATACCTTCATGTGAATCAATGTAAAGTTCTTTTGCTAAATAATTTAAAGTAAATCGTATTAATATAATTTACTCAGACCCATAAAAGTCTAGCGCGAACTATGAATAATGAGAATAAAATTTATTTAATTTTTTGTTATATTCCTATTTTTTGGAATATTTCATTATATTCCTATAAAAGGAACTATTCACGATGTAATTATATTTAAAATTTCAATATAAATGCATTATTAGTACTAAGAAAAATGACAAATTAATCAACTTTATGAAGTACCACTAGAATACACAAACTGTCTTCAGAATGCTTCTAACTTAGAGCTTTGAATAATCTAATTAATATGTAGGACTTAATAATATGGTAATTTTATTTTAAAATATTAAAAGTTAATTTTCTAAAAGTGTTACTAGTGTTGTTCCTTTTTCCGGTAAAATTGTAAGTTTTTTATGAATTCAGAAGATATAAAAAATGAAAGTAGGTAATTATAACAATGCATCTAAGACTATTTTTCTACCCTTTTATACATTAATTGTCTTGCAACATTCTTTAAAAGATGATTCACATTGGAATGTAGAACACTACAGAAATGTCTTGCGTCCGTTTGGAAGCAAATCCCTACAAGTTCATCTTTTAATAATTCAGTGGCTTTCCTACTCTTATTAAAGGCTCAAGAGAGATTTGAGCGCTTGAAAAATAAATCCTTTTGATTGTTTTTGGGTAGAAAATAGAAACAAGAGTCATCGGATATCGGAAAATAAAACAGTGACTAAGAAAGGTGTATTTTGTGATACCTGTTTATTTGTAACCTTTTTTTTTTTTTAAAAAAAAAAAGAATATGAGAAGTAAGAAAACATTGGTGTAGTTTATACTTGAGAGATTTTGGACAATACCGGGTAATTTTGTTTCTTCTTAAATCCGAAATAAAAGGTTTAGAAGTAGCGGTAGCCTGGTGGTTATAGTCACAGACGAGCTATTGGCATTGTTTTCGTCGAATCGGGGACTCGGGCCCTGAAGCCACAGAAGACCCACCGTGAAGCAGGGGCTGATACATGTAAAATCTGTCGACGCTATGCGTCCTCCTATTGGCGTGATGAGGAAGTTAGGAGAGGGAGGGGCCAGTTCAAGTGCCGTCCTCGCCACTTGACCGAAGTTCAAAATTACGAAGTCCGTCTCCAGTAGCCCTCATGTCTCTTCTAGTGCGACGTTGATGAAATCAAATAAATAAATGGTTTGAAAACCTTTTACTGAAAATATCTAATTATACTTACAACAAACTAATTTTGAAACTGAATGGTTGTTAGATTCGATTCAAAGGCTCTTTATTCTCCGTAGGTCTTCTACTCTTGTTGCACTTGTCAACTTCATTTCATAAACCTTATTCCGCACTACATTACAGACAACAAACATCAACACTAAATTTTTTGCTTCTTATACATCTCATCAAATACTTGCAATACACATTATAATATATAAGTCACGTTTCATTCATTTAAATAATTTTTCAATTCAGACACAGTCAGAAAGATACCCAAAGAATTAGTTGAAGTGAAAATCGCGATGGAGCACTGTGTAATAACTCACAAAAATAAATATGATATTTAATTTAATATCTTTGTTTTTCAATATTAGTTTCAGTTTTTAGAGTTTCAGCAAATTATTTTAAATCCTTATCTTAAGTTAAAAAAGTTAGAAAGGAAAATAAATTTCAAAATATTTTCTGTAACTATTTTTTTCTTAATCTTTTTATAGGTGATTCACGTATATTCTATGTTTAAAAACTTTTCGAGAATTGGCTCTTCGAACCTTTTGGTAAGCGGTCTTATTTCTGAGCTGAAATGGCTTTGGAGTGCACTTAATTATAAAGAAATTTTACTTCATCTTTTCTACACAGTAGGAAAATTCCTTTCAAAAACATTGGAATATATCGACTAGTAAATAGGCATTATAATATAAATTTCTTGTAAAATTAGAGCTTGGATAAATATCTAAAATATATAAGCAAGATGATATAAAAACGAATCCAAAAATTAATCTACAACTACAGTAAGCAATGAATACTCTTCGTCTAAAACATTTACAATTCTGCAAATGAACCCTTGAGCAGAGTGCTTACTTATTACTTTCTAAGCCAGTAACTTAAGGTCTAAAAAATTGTGTTATTTTTTATTTTTTTTCCTGTTGAAAGCGGTCTTGAACACCTGATTCTCAGTCAATAAAGATTTCATTCTGAAAGTATAGCATGCATTATTTCTTGTAATAATGTTACCATTTTTGTGAATTTTCTTTATGATGGAAATGATTTGAAATATTCTATGAAATGAAAACTTATATCTCACGAATTTAGATCATAAATAAAATTTTGCTTTTATTGCATCAAATCAGAATGACTGTATGCATTTCCTCCGAGGAGCAGCAGCTATGTTTCCATTTGAGTAAAGTGCACATTCTAACTAATGCATTTTTAAGATTATTAGTAAACACTGTTTGTACAAAGACATTAGTCATTTACAGGGTTTTAAAAATTTCACTTAACCTTATTATACATAAAAAGACATTAATAAAAAATGTTCAGAGGGCTCACAAAATTTTCAATATTTTACTAAGAAATCTACCAGTATAAAATACGGTAGAAGCTTTTTCACAGAAATGTCCTCAATCGTATAGAAACGTGTATTACTCAAACAACATTTTTTTTAAAAATGTTTCTTTTGTCAATCGATTCAGGCTTTTTTAGTAATTCAGGTGAATTTCTTTTATTTCATTTTTAGGCATAGTTACAATTGTATACAACTAACACCATGGAGCATTATTACATAACCCTATAAAACAAACTAAAAAGTAAAGCATAACAACTTTACTCATTTATTTCAATTTTAATTATTTTCCATGCATAACGATCAAACTCGATTGGTGTCCTACGCTAAAGATGTTTCCTTACATTTTATTTATGAAATTAATATTCCTTCAGTATTTTCCATCTTTATCTCAAGTACTTATACATCATTGATGATTTTGACTTATGTTTCAAGACATACAGGAATCTGCAAAAGAAAAAATGCTTCACAGATTAAATAATTACTTAAAGTTAATAAAGCGTTGTGTGAGAGAAGGATTCAATTAAAACACTTAAATGTTAATTTTATCGTTTTCTCACCTTGAATGGAGACAAATCTTAATATTAGATATGACCTGGCCACTCGTTCTGCAGGAGAGCACTCCGCAAACAGATTCTCTCCTTCTTTTGACATCGGTGTAAAAAATGAGTTATTTGCCTTGCAAAAATATAGAAATATGATAGACCTTTAAGCCTAACTGTGACGAGAGATCTCGGTAGCCTCTGCGATCTCGCTTTAACTATAAACACAATTGAAGTATCTCTTTTGCTTTCTGAACAACTAGCAAAGCTAAGATGTTATTAGTAAATACATGTTTTCTCATCATTTTAATTTTCCAAATTTAAATATGTTCAACTAAACTCAACAGCTATGATGAGGAGTCAGATTTTTTCATCTAAGAATAGGAAATCCATAATCTGAACACCTTAACTTTTTACGGCCTTGAAGGAAATTGGAGATATCAATAAATTTTTTTTATTTTTGTGGAATACTTGAATAACGATAATGACACTAACTTATGTGCACTCTTATAAATATTTGAAGAGCAAATAGAACACTTATTTACAGTTTTAGAAACACCTAATCGGCTTATTTGGTACAGTATGACGACCTGTAAGAATACGGCAAAAACAACAACACAAAAATATAGGCGTATTTATCAGTTAAACTTTATTTATTATAATAAAATATCCTTATATTTTCTAGTACATATAACTTCTGTTGAATTTTTTTTTGTAATTAAAATAGAAGGTCAATAAGACGGATCGTACCAATTCCGTTTAAGATTTGAGATACATCAATTAAAAAATAGTTTTGAATTATAAATTGCCCTTCATTATTATGAGTATATAGGTTACAATGTAGAATTTTTAATTACAAAATATTAACGAAGTTCAAGCAGCAAATGGTGTAATTGGGCAGAGTAACCATTAATTGGAATTAGTAAAATTTGTTCAAATCATCATTATAACTTTCTTGCTTTTTCGTTGCACATTCAATTGTAGATATATATTTATATAATCAGGCATACTCTGTTCAAAATCATAGTTTTCATAAATATACTGTCAATACATACAAAAACACTTTTATTTCATCAAATACGCCCAGATTTTGAATTTCAAATAGTTTTCCTGAAATTTACTATCCTCAAAAGTCTGGAACGGAGAAATTTATCAAGGTTCATTTGATAAAGGAAGCATTTTACTGTCAATGACCTACCTCGAATGATGTTGGTAAATAGAAAGCATAAAATTACTTCCATGGAATCTAATGTATATCCTTTCAATAAATTAAATTTGGAAAATATATTAATCCAGCATATGTACAAATCTTCTTAACTTTTAATGTGCCTTTGTTTCACAATCCTACTTATTTATTTTAAGGCGCGTGATTGCAATGAATATGTAAATGGAATTAAATTATTAGAAGAAATCAGACTAACTAATTTGAAATGAAACTTTAATCATCTGTCAAAAAATACGATTATCGCAAAATCATATGGATTGTGCAATTTCTGTTTCTTAGAATTATATATAAATAAAGACTAATTTCTAATACATATTTCAGATACATTATTCAAATATAGTGTACGATTAATTCCACGTTCAATCAAAAAACAATAAAATACAGATATTTGTTATGAATAACTTCTTAGAGTAAATAAATATTGCAGAAATGGAACGTATAACAAATGGGAAACATTGTTGATGGATAAAAAAGTGTTGATTTATCATTAAATAAATAAATTGCTTACATACACACTCGACTTACATATATCAATAATTCACACATACACATACACTCAAAATTAGTTATTTCTATTACAATTTTTATGCATTCAATGTTAATTTAATCTGAATTCAGTACAAATTATATAAGAACATTATATAATTTTCGAGGTAAAATAAAATGTTTATATAGCATTTAGTGACAAAATAAAGGGACGCATCATTTGGTTTCTGATGAAAAACTATGTTGTCTCAACATCATTTGTAATCTTATCCTTTCATTTATGGCTTACCTCGAAAGATTTCAATAGGTCGTATTTCTTGAGGAGACAGGGAAAGAAACGAATTTTGAAGCTTGAAAAATATACAACAGTAAAATGATAGTATTATATGAGATATTATATTATGTAACATAATATATAATGATATAATAATTTATATTTCAGACAATAATAATCAGAAAATAGAAGTATCAAATTTTCGGTAACCTGAAAATAAGTTATTTGATAGGATACATTTCTGAATAAATTTAAATAAATGAAGCTTCATATCAATGCACAAATAATTATTTCACCAAATAAAACAGGCATTCTTTATAACAATTAAAATTATGCGGTAGTACATAGTTTATATATGTTTTTTTGAGTACGCAAAAAAATGATTCTCTTATTTACAAAAAAGTAGGTATATACTAGGTTGTGCTTTTGATTATAAGTATATTTAATATTTTACATTAAAACGTTTAAATAAGGATATTGTACTGTACAATACAATCGTGAATTTTTTTTTAAATAACCTCGCTCGAATTTTCGAAATATGATCATATCCACAAATAAAAATAAATAGAAGAAAATTATAAATGAATACAAAACCAAATGGCCCAATTCTCTTATCCCTTTTTAGTGTCCGTTTCCTTTTATTTACTCTCTGACAAGAAGTTTCACACACTGAATTTTGTGTTAAATTGGTATTGACCATAACTGGTATTGACCATAAAAGTTAACTTGGTATTGACCATATATTTGTGATTTTGTTAAGGTGCCTGATAATAGAATATGTATTTTACGACTTCTTTTTTTCACTTACAATAAAAGCTCCATGTAAGTAAATTTCAAATCCAAACCATTTTAATAATGTATTTGGCTTAGGAAATATTTGGAAATGCTTATGTTTAGTTAGAGTCTTCTAATCTGTCTCCTGTTTTTATAAGCAGTTTTAGCTAGTACTTACTATTTGTACCACGAATGCGCAAATAAAATGACCAAAAATTTATCTTGTTGACTTTTACTTAAATAGTTTCGAATTAGCTCTCCTTGTTCAGTATTTTTTACCAAAATTTTTAACTTCTGAATTAGTTTTATTACTACTGATTGAAATAATTTTGTTCTATTCGTTTGTTTCCTCCATTCAACGAAAATAGTTAAAGTAGAAAGTAGAAACTATAACTAAAATGTTAAAAATTCTTTGAAGCATTATTTACTTTTGGTTAGACTGCAATGATTTTTTTAAATTTTATTTAAAAGTTTGGCATTTTAGTTTAGCTTATTGAGAAGTCCTTAAAATCCCACATTAGTTTGCAAAGTACTTAAACAAACGATCTCCAAATCCTCTTGATGACTTCGATTTTAATGTTTACACAGAACAGTTCTTTTTGTAAAATACTATTTTTTCTCAATACACTGCAGAGAAAATCTGATAGTAGAATTCTTGAAATTGAGCGATATTTAAGTTTTTCTCTAGCATTATCTGGATCTTATATTCATAATTTATTTTCAGTTGGAAAGATACTCTAATAATAATTTTATATATTGACTTCATTAAATAATAACAATAATATTTTTAATTAGACAATTTTTATTTCAATCAATCTTTTTAAGGATTTAGTTTGTTTTTATATTAAGCGTTAAATATTTTTTACACATATAGATTTTCCAATTTCGTACATTTAGATTAAAATTAAATGTATAAAAAATGGTATACCATTTAGGTCGAAAAAGTGTGTTGATTTAAAGTTTTTTCACTATTAGGTCCTACCTTTTAACTAAAGGAGATTTTTCAGGCAATTACAATTGATTTCAAAGGCGGTACATAATAGGAAAAAAGCATTTTAGTAACAGATAGAGAATAAGCTTTGTAGAATTTCTTATGAAACAGTGATAATTTGATTAGATTTCTCTTTGGTATAATTAGAAAATTTGAAAGGTGCTTTCTATCATAGAAATAAATAATCCAAAATCTAATAATTTATTAGTCCACATTTATATCTTTTCCCCATATGTTTCTTAAGGTTCTTTTAAAATAATAACATAAGTGTACCCAACAATTATTCTTTTTTTCCATCAAAAACTATTTTTTGTCAGGAAATTATTGTAGCCTCTCTACAGTTATAACGGAGCTCTACCACGCATTCCCCTTTAACTAATCTGTAGGGCGCTGTCATATGACGTTATTTGTAATCACATCTTGTAAATGAATCGAGACTTATGTAAATTGGGATTGAAATATTGAAGTGTTGGGAATAATATTGAACTGCGGAAAGTTTAATAATGAGAGCTGTAATAGAGTGATGTGATTGTTAGGTTAAAATATAGAAGCTAGGCGTGTTCGTACGTTGATAAGAAGAAAGAGCTAATGTAATTCGACTTTGGTAGGAGTTTATTTCTTTGAACGGACATGTGATGAGATGCAGCGTACAAGTTTAATATTTACTAGGACTCAGTTGGTTAGTCGTAAGATAAGCACAATTTTATATTGTTAACTTTAGGAGTGGACGTATCAGGGTTGGCTCAATACACGTATTGTGGCGGCGGTTGCCTAGTGATCATGGTTTCGGATTCGTGACCGGCGGTTTTCGTTCAGTCGCGGGTTCAATCCTGGGCCTCTAAAGACCCACCGTGTAGCAGGGGCTGATGCACGTAAAATCTGTCGGGTCCCAAAGGTCTCCCATTGGCATGGTGTGAAAGTTAGGAGAGGGAGGGCCAGCTCAGATGTCGTCCTCGTCACTTGACCGAGGCTCAAAATTTTGAGGCCCGTCGACAATCGCCAAGTGCGACGTTAATAAAAACTAAACTTAAACCAAAACTATATGCATATTAAATAAATTGAGTATTGGTTATTCTAAAAATCAAATAATCATGTTGGGTTAGAATTTATTTTGCCTCCCTTGCTAAATTCGAAAACTCGATAAGTAATCGCATTGAGTTTCAAGCATGTTGAAATTCAATGAGAAGTGATGGTTAAAATATGTGAAAGTAAGGAAATCTGGATATCACACTATTTGTAAAATTAAATACAATATTTAATATGTTCATCTGGCAACTAACTAAAGAACAAACAATTAACAAAAGATTATTTTAAATTAAATGTTGTAAATAATAATACATATTCGTGATTTCAAATTATGGATAGGAGCGTAATAGACACTTGGAAAAACGTAATAACATTTCGCCATATTCACTACCTGAACAAAAATAAACCTTGCCAAATGAAATAAATATACAAATACATAATAGCCCCTAATAAGCCCGATAGTCCAATGATTTAAATGTTTATCCTCTAAATAGTAATGAAGCGCTGCACAATTGATCATTTCTATAACAGGTATGTTCGAAGTTGTTCCACAGTTCTAGAACAAATATTTTCTCGCTTAAAAAAGATAAAATTATTGTTCTGCTGCAGTCAAATAAATTAACTAAAGAAATCCTTGAAATTACTGCAATGTTTTCGACAAGCTTCCAGCTCATTATTAAAACTTGTAAGGTCAGTGGTAAGCCCAATCAACATCTTGGAATAAAAGTAGTCGATAAAATCTTAACTTCTAGGCACTAACGATCTATTTCTCTATTTGGGAAGAAAAAATTAAAAAAATCAGTTGTGAAGCTCGCAAAAATGTTGAACAATGAACATAGGGGAATTTCACCACATACAATCCGAAGAGAACTTATAGTAACTAAATTAGACAATAGTCTGTTTCACTGAAACAAGTAAACCGCTTGTTTCAACATTTGATCTTAAAAAATTTGATTGATTGACCGAAAATTTGCTATAGAGCATAAGGATTGTCGAAAATTGGAGAAATGTCATTTGGACTTAAGATTCCAGTTTTAGTAAATCCTGAACAATTGATGTATTTGGTTAAGGAGGGTTTAGTTTCATCTTATTAAAGTTGCACAATAACCATCACGAGGGATACTTGCGACGGATCTAGTAATTTTGAATCTCAGTCAAATGACAAGGATGAAAACGGAACTGGTACTCCCTCTTCTAACTTTTATACTACGAGGTTAAGCAGGGAACTTCGTGAAGTAATGAATAGTGCTCACTGTTAAGGCATATAGAGATAGTATTGTAATCTGAGATTTCTTCAAAAGGTCTGATCTGAGTTCAGGAAAATTATGGGATAATAAAACGAGCCACTGAATTACTTAAATGCGCTTAATGACTAGGTTATCTCTTTAAACTATTTTACCTTCTCCACTGGGACTGGTATATTCTAGAGCGGAAATGTCAATATACGATGAGCACAAATTATTCAGAAATGGTTCGCGGAATATTGGAACTCCTTTTTCCATAAGAATTGTCCATCACAAAACATGGCTCTTTAATGTTGAATATCTTTGGAATATACTGGAATAGTTATTACAGAGTGGTTCGTTTCTTTCACAATAATTCAATGTATCCGTGAAACACTGCTGCAAATATTGATGACAATTCAAGATGAAGCCTTACAGAAAAATATTGAAACTAAGCGCATGAAATGCATGCAATAGTTCAAGCCAAAATTGATTTAAACATATATTAAGACAAGGGACTTCTTTGGCCATGTGGTGTATGTTTTCCACAATTTTTTAGGTCGATCGTTTTTGAAACTCAGTATGTGAATTGATGTTAAGATTTCACTAGCATTCTTTGAAATTAAATATATGAATTAAAATCTTATATCTGATTTAAGAATTTAATAATTATATTACCGATGTCATTTACGCTTACTTTCAATTTGTAGAAAATTTATATCGAGACTTAAGCACCTATAATCCAAAAGTTGTGCTGATATGTGACTATATGGTTGATATATGTTATTATTAGAAAGGCGTTATTATTAGTTATTATATATTATTTATTATTATATTATTATACATATATTAGTTATGTATACATAATAGCAGATATGGTCTATATGTATATATTACATATATATGTACTAGAGAAATGTATCTATATGTATATATTATTATTAATATGATATGCATCTTACATGTATATAATATTACATATATAATATGAAATGTATCTTATATATATACATATAATAAGACATGTATCTATATGCATATACATGTATATATAATATGATGGTGTATTCATTATTTATTGTTTATTACATATAATATGAAATTCATATATACATATATTACATATGTTAATATGATATGTATCTATACATATATTATATATACATATATATGGAAGAGCATATATACATATACATAATATGAAATGGACTATGTATATATATAACATGATATGTATCTATATGTATATACAATATAATATGATATAATTATATTGCATATATTAATATGACATGTATCTATATGTATAATATATTTATATATACACTAGTACACAGTTACTAAGGATGGATCACAAGATAATCTGTAGCAAAAACAAAGGGTAGTGGCATACATGATAAAAAATTGTTACTACACTCTTCAGACATTAGAAAAAAAGAATTGTAATGCATTGGTAAAAAGAAGGGTTTGAAATATGTTAAAAGTGTTCATTAGATGTTGTGTACGAAACAAAGGAAAAGTACATAAATACGTCGCAGGATTCTTTAACTGTGCCATTACGGGATATGTCCACCTTGGAGAGCGATGTTATTTTCCACAAGTCGTGTCTCGCTTTGTACAGCATTAGGCTGCAAATGTACGTACAGTTTTATCCAATTCCTGCGTCAAATCACAGATGAGCTGTGTCGTTCATGAAAATAAAAGTCTACACCACGGTCAAGGCAATCGAGAGGAGCTAGGACTTCATCTATGTAGTTTTGACCATCCATTTTCCAGGCCATTCATATTAAGTTTAGGTTGTAATATCTACAGGCTTGGAATTCTAGTACTTTTTCAAAAGTGACGGGGATAATTTAAGTAAATGAGTGCATGAAAGTTGCTTGATAAAATTTGATTCGGTGTTTAAATTAGAATATGTCGATAAAGAGAGAGAAAGTTGAAAAGATGTGGAAACTACGGGTTCATCACAGTTTCCATGTGCATAAATTTGGAGCCCATAGTAGCGCCTTTAAAATGGCTTAACCCCAAGATGCATTTCAAAGAGTAAATCAAAAAACTATCCTTTTTTAATTTAATATTCATACAGTATTTAAAAGTATTTTAAAATTGGAAAAATGGAAATGTAAAAAATAAAGCAATAGGGTCAGTTAAAGCAGAATTTCAATGACATGTGATTGACGTCAAAATTGGAAAGATAATACTTACAAATAGATAGCAATTAAAATCAATATTGTTTGGGTTTTGAAAAATCAAAAACATTCACGTTGTATGTCCTAGAAAAACTCTGATGGTTATTTTTGCTTCTGTAGGACATTGTGTCTCAGAAGCAAAAAAATTATATATTAAGCTCTCAAAAATTTACTATCATAATTTTCAAGAGATTCAAAATATAAAACACATAAACATAAATTTGTGTGGCAATTTCTAAATTAAGAGTAAAAATAATGTAGTAATATTCAATTTATCATGATCATAATTTAAAATTATATGTTTATAAATATTGCTTCAAAAATAAAGTATTCAAAGAAATCTCAATACAAATGTAAGCTGATTATCAATGAAATTCAAAATCTATTATTAAAAAATGTTTGTATTCTAACCTTTCCCTATTCTATCTCACAATAATTTCTCCATGAAACCTTTTTCCTGTTTCTACTGGTGAATAATGATCTGTTCTTAACAAAACATTGTCATTCTAGTTCCCCAATTTAAATTTTACACAATTTTCCATATATTATTTGTTTATCTTATAATCACTATTATTACTCTGCAACAGTCTGATGTGGATAATTTACCTTCAGGGGTCTGAGAATATCGGAACCTAAGGATTACTCATATCAATACCGTATATATATATATCAATGGTAATCAAATTTTGAAAAATGTTTTGTTTTGAAATTAAGGAATTTTTGGCTTAGAAGATTTCTCTG
>BMAW01043293.1:0-19164 GCA_019974015.1 Nephila pilipes | reverse complement strand
CTTTGTTCGAGCAAAACTTAAAAATACAAGTTCTTGTCATTTCCACGACGGCTTCAAATCAGGTATAATTATTTCCTACTAATCTTTTTTTGTTTTTGTTTTATTTTAGTTGCCTCCACTGAAAAGGGAAAAAATTATGTTATATTTATATAGTTGTGTTACAAGGGACTTGATCGGGAGGATCGCCGTATTTATTTATGACATCATGACGATCATTTTGATGTTATCACATCTCCTAGAGTATTTTATGGTTCAAATATTTTTTGTGAAGAATGCTTCAAACCGTTTGACCACATTGAAAATCACAATTGTGCTACGATTTGTCATGTGTGTTGTATTCCATTGTGTCAAATTGGGGGGAGGGGAGGGGAACGATGCTTTGACTGCGATTGAAACACGCGTTCTGACTCTTGTTTCAGAGCACATAAGGAAAATGCACTTTGTGATAAAGTAATTATTATTTTCTAATAATTGCACTTTTCCTTTTTTTTTTTTTTTATTTAAATGCATTTTTTGTTTTGCTCAAATATTAACGTTTTTTTTCTTATATTTTTCTGTAGCTGTATCAATGCACGAAATGCTGCAAAGTTATCCTAAGAAAGGTCTGCCCTAAAAGCGAACATCGATGTGGTGAAAAGAGATGCCCAAGCTTATGAAAAATCATTTATGTTATCTCCAGAAAGAATCTGCTAAGAACTCGAACGAAAAACTTATATTCTTCGATTTTGATACAAGTCAGTCAACTGGAGAGCATATTGTAAATTTTGCTGTCGCTCAATACCTCGATGGTACTGAATTTGTCTGTGACGGCTATGATGCGATAAATCAATTTTGCAGATACCTCTTTTCTACACAGCGTAAAGGATACACTGCCATAGCACACAACATGAAAGGGTTTGATGGACAGTTTATTCTTCGTTGGATGCTAGAACAAGGACAATGCCCTCGAGTTATCCCCAACGGCTCAAAAGTAATGTGTATTGTTTTACCTGCCCTTAATATAAGAATCATAGATTCTTTCAATTTCTTACCAATGCCCCTATCTAGACTTCCAAAAACATTTGGTTTGGAAGAATTGGCAAAAGAATATTTTCCACATCTATTTAACTGTCCATCAAACCAAAGTTATGTCGGATCGTTTCCGAACTCTGATTTATTTTCTCCATCGACGATGTCAACTAGTGACAGAGAGAACTTTTTTCTGTGATACAACTGTCAAAAAACTAACACATTTGACTTCAAAAAGGAGATGCTTAGATACTGCAGGTAAGCAAAAAAAAAAAAAAAAAAATTAGTATAATGTTATAAAATGAAGATAAAAAAATCTTAATTACTTATAAATACATGTAGATGTGTGTATAACATATATATATATATATATATATATATATATATATATATTGTGACGGGTTCAACTCGAAATAAAAATTCTTCATTCTTTAAAATTTCATTTATTACTACACGACGTCACAGAACAGCACAAAAAGACGGATATTACAGAACACATAAAACATTTTGAACAGTTAAGGTAAACATATCACACAAGCTCAACACAAAAAGCTAAAACATCACAGTTCTCCAGCTATCCACCACACCCTAAGTCCTTTGTGGTCCCAACGGATAATATTCATTCGCGCCCAATTTCCGGAACTCTTTTCTTGCAGTCGACCGTATCACAGCAGCATCGAAAGGTGACTCTGTGCTGCCATGTATATTAGGAATGGTCAAGTAAGTGATTGAAGTCTTTACAATATATATATATATATATATATTCTTTTCTTCATACTAGGTCAGATGTTGACATATTAAGACGATGCTGTAAAATTTTCAGAGAAGAATTTCAGAGTGTAACTGGCGTGGATCCATTTACTTATTAGACAATTGCATCGGCTTGTATGGCAGTATATAGATCTGGCCATATAAAGCAGAAGGCAATTGCAATGATTCCTGTGCAATGATTGATGTCACCAGTTTGTATCCCTGGGTTAACAAATACTGTGAATATCCAGTTGGTCATCCCGAAATAATAACGGATGGTTTTCGGGATATTGATACTTATTTCGGTCTGGTGAAATGCAAAGTGTCTCCTCCTAAAAAGTTATACCATCCCGTGTTACCGTATCGATGCCACGGTAAATTAATGTTTCCTCTCTGCCGTACGAGTGCTGAAATGCACTATCTTAGTATTTGCAGCCAAACAGATGACGAACGATCAATCACAGGAACGTTTGTGACTGAAGAGGTAAAGAAAGCAAGAGAAAAGGGATACAAAATTATAAAGATAATTGTAATATTAAAGGGGGAAATAATAGGCCTGCCTTTTTTTGTATTTATTTATTAATATTTATATTTGTATATTCTTTTTCTTTTAGATTTATGAAGTTTACAATTTTGAATCCTCATCAACTGATCTCTTCCGTTCCTACATTGATTTATTTTTAAAAATAAAGCAAGAAGCATCTGGATATCCAAAGGAGTGTTTAACTGAAGAGCAAAAATCAGAAAACAAAAGATCATATTCTGAGAAGGAAAATATTAATTTAGACAAAAATTCTATCAACTTAAATTTAGGTCTGCGTAATGTGATGAATTTAGCTCTAAACAGCTTTTGGGGAAGGTATATACAAATCTATTATTTTGACTCAAACATTATAACTAAAAAAAGTTATTTTAATGCATTTTTTGTCTCTTCCAGATGGGGGATGAATCTCAATAAAAATAAATTGACTTTTGTGTCAACGGTTCATGATTTTAATAGAATGTTAATTAGACAAAACAAAAACAAAAAAATGTATGTATAATTCTTTTTCTATGGCGGAGATAAAGCGGTTAATATGCATTAAAAAAAAGCAAATATTTTTTAAATTATCAATACATAGTTTTATTTAATTTTTACTTAGATAAAAGATGTGTTTCTGCCCACTCCTGAAATAGCTGCATTTCAGTGGACTCAAAGCAATCATTTTATAACCCAAGATAGTTCAACTAATATATTTATAGCTGCATTCACGACTTGCCATGCCCACTTAAAGTTTTATAGTGAAATAGAAAAATTGAATGAGTCAGTATTGTATTTTGATACTGACTCAATAATATACAAAAGTGATGGAAAGAATGATCCACCCCTGGGAAACTTTTTAGGGGAATTTACAGATGAATTAAATGGAGGAATTATAACTTCTTTTGTAAAAGGTAAGGAGAAAAGTTTTTCCTTTTCCTTAAAAAATTCCGTTTTAAAGAATAAAAATAATAATTAAGTAATATATTATGTGAGTATTATCTAGGATAGCCGAAAAATTACGCGTACAAATTGTTGGATGGTTCTGAAGCATGCAAAATTAGAGGGTTCACTCTCAATTTTCAGAACCGTCTAGTTTTGAATTACGATTCGGTGAAGGAGCTTGTTTATAGTATGGATACAACACGATCCAGGACAGTAATAAACCACAGGAAAATAGCAAGAGACAAGAAAAAAAGAAAAATTGGAAATAGAATGGAGATTAAAACTTATAAAATGGTGTACGATAAAAGAGTCATCCAAGAGGATTTTAATCTTTTACCTTATGGTTTCTAGTAATAGAGAAAAGTAAGTAGTTGTTTTTAAAATAATATTTTTATAAAAACTTATTTACTTTAATATTAACAGTAATATTTTTTTTGAACAATATGTTAAAAAAAATTATTATTATTATTATATATATATATATTTAAAAAATATTTTTATTTTTTTAGAAAGAAAAAAAACTGTTGCTTTTGGAAGTGGAGGGAAAAGAATAGAGGACAATAAAAAAAAATCTCTAAGTTAACTTCGATGATGAAATGCACGACATTTTTTCTTTATACATAAAAGAACCCTATTTTTTTTAGTTTTTAATTTTGAACATATACATATATATATATATATATATATATATATAATTTTGTTAATTTAATTTATTATTCAAATAATATTTTTGTGTATAAACATATTTTAAAGCTGAATAAAATATTTGTATCTTTGAAAATGTTTTTTTTATTTTTAGAGTTATAAAAAAAATCAACAAAAGAGAGGGGAAAGTCACTGAAACATAAAATATTATTCAAATAAAATTTTGTGCTTTATTAGGAAAAAATATTATAGATATATATATATACATACATATACATTTCAATACATCAATATGTAATCCAAGAATTTCTCTTTGCATACATACGTTTTTGTACATTATTCTTCTCAAACTGCTCATTTTTGAATATTTTTTTATTCACAATGTAACTTTTAAGAATATTTATTTCCCGTAAGGCTGCATAAAATTCTTCGTATCCTTTTGGAGACTTTTTCCTGTTTCGAAATAAATCTGTAACTAGAGACACAATGCTTGTACGAGGCAAACGTTGACTTTTATAGACAATTCTCCCTCAGAGGTCCAAGATATGATTGAATGCTTATCTTTTAAAAAATCCAGAATGTTTTTTTCAGTTTGTTGAATACCGAACCGGAACAACTTTTAATATTTTTGTGACTATACTGTCCTCTTTTTTGAGGTCTTGTTCTGTATTTCCTACTGTCCGTTCTACAGCTTCTTTTAGAGGGTGATATATTTTCACAAATTTTTGAAGAACTTGTAAATATTGATTTGCTTTTTCACTTTCAGATACATCTTTATTCCGAAGAATATTTTAGCCTCTGTTTATCTAATCCGATAATTTGTCAACTAAATTTATCCGATCTTCAGGTACTAAAATCATTTTTTACTGAACTCCATGAATGAGAGAACTAATGAAAGAAATTGCCGCGGGTAATAGTACAGATAGAAATCCGTCACCTTTCTGAACTAAAAGTCGTCTCTTCTTATATATAGGCGCTTTCCTGTCAGAAAGTTTTCTCAAACTTCTTTTATAGGGAACTAAACGATTCTTCTGATTTTTAGTCAAAGCTACATTTCCCTTTAAAACATTCAATGCACATTCACATGAAGACTTAATCACACTAATTGGACATTTCTTCAAAATGATACCCTTTGTTTTAGCTTTAGCAATCAATTTTAAGTGTTCTAGATGCTCGTGTATACAAGCTGACTTAATGAAATAAAGTGACGTATCTTGTCGTATGCAGTAGAATTTATAAACTTTCTAAACGTTTTCGGCTTTATAAACAGCACAATGGGGAAAATTCTTCCCGTGTGTAAAAGGGCACAACACGTCACAAGATGGCAATTCGTTGACTTTAGGGCATTCAAAATCATCTAAATTGAATATTTCTCGACCCGATAGAAAACGAAAGAAGTTTTTCTTCTCTCATACCTTCACATAAATATAGGGAAACATTTCAAATATTACATCTATCACACATCGGGAAAACTCGTAAGGTAATTCACCACTTTCCCATTTCAATTTATGTAGAGTTTTGGTTACCCATGAATAAGTTAATTGTTTTTGTCTAGATAACTGATCGAAAGAATGCGGTGGTTTGAATAGCCACCTTCCGCGGAAACTGTCATTGTTGACGGCATAGACAGCAAGTTCTTTTACGATGAAAAGTTCTGAAGTAAGATGAAATCCTTTGAAATCTATGACAGAGGAGGCCATGGCGTTTTCAAGACTTACTGATTATCGAGGTTGGTACACGTAGTATTTAAAACCTGGAAAAAGACCACAGCGCAAACGCATTGAATCATCCGTATCGGGTTTAAAGTCAATTAAAAGGTAACTGAACTGTTTCGAAGTAACATCCTCGTAGACTTCTCTGAAGAATTTAGTTTTACCCGGATGCAATTGTTTCCCCCATATGCATAACTTGTGATTTGTCTCGTGGATTTTTAAACAAAAACATGTAATGTGCATTTAGAGAAATGTCATGAATTTCCTTATAAAATACATTTTGCACTATAAAAATAACACTCAAATTAGGATGGTGACTTCCCTTAGTAAATAGTTTCATTAATTTGGTACCACCTGTACGTTCCGACAAAAGATCATCGATTACGATTAAAGCATTAGACAAACTATTTATATTAGATGGTAAGCCATCATAAAATTCGATGCCTCTCATTCTAGTATAAAGAGATTGATAGGCACCATAGCACCATATTGTTTTTGAAGGAAAAGGATAAATCATTTTAAAATCTATTAACTTTTCAATCAGCTGTGTCTTTCCACAAGCAGTGGCTCCTGCCACTATCATCGTAAAGGGATGTTTAACTTTAATGTTTCCATTATAACTAATGAAAAGTTTATGTGAGGGTCTATTTATACTAAGTAAGAGAAACACTAAATGCAATGCAAAAAAAATTATTGTTTCAAAATCATTCTTACACCATAACATTTTTTCACAAATTGATACAATCGAAAATCATTTTTTTGACACTGAAGCAAATTTTTTATAATTGAATACATAGAATTCCCTTGACTTTTTTTTAGAATGAAATAAATACAATACGCTAAACATATATTGGATGTGGGACTATGAAATGCATTGAAATTCTAGCATACTGTGGAGTAGTTTGAAACCAAGTCTCGAAATGGTAGTCCATAATATTCTGGTGGATGTCCGTAGGAGTCGAAAAACTCGAGGTGATTGTTTTCGTGATAGAAAGCCAGCCAGTGTGATCCGGGTTCCGTAGAGTCGTCCAAATTCACCACACATGCAGATTTTCCCTTTATTGTCGGTACAGCGTCCGATGCGAAAACTCCTCGAAAAAAAGGGTTGTTAACAGGGTCATGCGGTAGAATGAAAAATATTTGATTTCTATCCATTTTTAGTTTCCAAAGTAGTGTAAAATATTTCTTGTGTTGCTTATGTCTATAACGTTACCGAATTCGGCAAAAATAAGTACACAAATGGTTTGACTCAGAGCCTTAGTAAATTTTATTTCTAGTCTCAGATTACTGTGTTTGATCAAATTCAAGTGATCTCCATTACATAGATCGGGAGACAAATTGAAAGCAAATAACGTGTTTCCATTTATATACTCCTTTCTCGAAATAAAAAGGTCCTGGTCTTGACCTAATTTTTCAATTCCACTAAATAAACTATGATAACCTTTGATATAATTATTTTGATCAAAGTTTAAATCTAGAGGATTATGTGGAATTGGTTGACCGTCTACGTAATCACCTCTGAAATTGATGTCGTAATGCTTAAATTCGAAAGGAGATTTCGCGAATGTGCCGTGAAATCATCGTTATCCACACATCCTACAATGATTCTTTTAGGCATTTGGCATATGAAAATATTATCTTGTACAAACGACATACTTCCTTGCGGCACGGAGTATGCTTTACACCAAAAACGGTTAATAGGATAATTTGCTGTTTCATTTTTTAAAACTTTCACATGACCTAATACAACTCCTGGGCTTACACGTACTTTTCTTACTAATAAAGTAATTTTATCCAGTATAACTTTGTGTCCTTCTTTTTCTTGTAGACAAAACTCTGGTTTACTTCGAATCAGTTTCATTTTTAAATCCACTAAATTCAACAAAAATCTCTGTTGATGAAATAAGTCACAGTGTAAGCTACCAATCATATCCATGGAACCACTTAAATTGAAAAATTCAGACCGTTTCTTCAATCCATCTTCGTTATCTTTATAAAACATTTCAGATGTGAGTTGAGAAGTTTTACTATCGAATCCATGATTCAGCAAAGTTTCAATGTAAGATCTGTATGGGTACGTGTTACTTGAATTGGAAAAGAGTCATTCATTGAGAGAATTATCTACTTGTGAGAAAAGAGAATGTAAAAAAAAGACTAAATGGACCAATCGCTGTGCTTTTTTCTGTGTATGAACCATTTACTTTCACAATTCTTGCTTTTAAATAAAGTTGTGTTTGACTCAAATCCAGATATTCTTCGCCACTTCCAGAGATATGAAATTCAACAGGACCGCCGTCAAATACGTTGGATAATGGATGAAACTCCACCCACTGACCAATTTCTACGGCTGTTTGGGTGGCAGGTAAATGAAAAAGTTCCGATTCTGATTTGACACATTCGGGAATCCTTTTAAAATAAATGCCATTATGGATCAAAAATGTCTTGTCCTCTCACCTTTCTCACTTTGGTTGAAATGACCCTCTTCTGTTTCTTTCGCTTCCTTTTATATTTTCCTCGTCCAATCATCGATTGAACATGTTCGATAGCCTTTCGAGCCATGCTTCTACTTGTTGCTTCACTTCGCTTTTTTGCAGCTGATTTGAAATCTTCTCCGGATAATACATCACTGACTAATCTCGTTCCTGTCCTCAGAGCTTCTTTTCCTACAACCTTTCCACCCTTCACCAAGAAAGGTAAAGCAGTCCTAAGCAATCGACGAAAAATACCCCCTAATCCATTGCCTTTTCGAAATGAGACACCTTCGTAATATGGAAATCCAGACCCTGCATGATTCGTGTAATAGCCTTCAAAATTTTTAGTACAACACACGTAAAGCACTTTCATTATGCGACTCATTTTTTTAACATACTGTGAATGATTGCTATTCTTTGACGCATTCCGTATTTATATTATCTGACGCATGCGGAAATGCAGAACTACAATCACTTTACCTCTTTCGAAAGACACTAGAGCACCAGAATTCAGACGAATTTCGATTTCAATAGTATGAAAAGATTGACGTATAACGGGAACATAGTGAGGTCTATCGTAATGAGCGCTCACAACCTCACCATCGGTTCCTGATATTCGGACGACTCTTAAAAGAGGAGCTTCTACGTGACCTACAACCCCCGGCTGTACAATATCACTGTAAACGTAAAAAAAAGGGAAATGCTGCCTGAGGATCGGCTACGAAAGAACATTCTTCAGTCCCGCTCACAATCTGAGAACGAAATCCTAAAACGTTGCACAAACCTTCTTCCAGAATCACTTTCGCATTGTTTTGAGTTTTTATTTTCACTCGTTTGTTATAAGCATTGAATTTAAATGAAATTTTGCCTTCGTGTGAAGGCAGTAACATAGATTTTAAAATTTCTGGAATTGAATCGTAATAACCGGGGGGCAACTTTCTTGTTATTAACTTCCCGTCTCCTAAGTCAAAACCAAAGATAATATTCTTTTCATTAATATTATACCAATCATGCAGATAAATTATTTCGGCTAATCCAACTTTCCTTCTAAAAGAATGGGTGTAGGTAGTTGCGTAACGAAATTTGAAATTTTATTATTTGGAAAATAATGCGGAAAACTATCGGACGGTAATGTCTCATTGAAAAACATTTTTTTCCCCTAATGAATGTTCGTTTAGAGTATTTATAGCATTTTCATATCACTGACCTTCTTATTAAATTTTTCCGGATATCCTAGGAATGTCACAAAATATTCTAATTTCCCCTTTCTTTTTCTTTTCTTCAAAACTTTTTCAACTGGGTAATAACCAGAATCCGTAACCTTTTGTATTTCTTTTTCGTAAAAAGTGCCTTTGATAACTTCACTTTAGAGATCTTTCAGCAAATAAACGATAGGATTTCTGGAAATAATTTTGTAAATTGTAAATATTTCCATAGACCAATTACTTTTGTAACTTTTTTCAAATCTTCCTTTCCATTCACTAATACGAATTTTATCATTTATTTTAAACATTGGCTGATTGACTTTTGGTTCGCTAATGTTTCCATACAGGTTTTGCCATACTTTGGCTTGATTATCAATGTTTACATTCAAATTCTCTATCTTAATGCTTCGATGCCACGTCTGATTATAAATAGATATAAGTTTCTGTATTACATCTAAGTACCTCTGAGTATTATACTCTGCGAAATATTTCGTCATTGTAAACATCAATGTTCTATGAAAACGTTCGACAATGCTGGCTTTCGTTTCATTATTAGTTGTAAAAAAATGAACGTTCATTTTCTTAAAATAGCTTTGTACAGTTTTATTTTTGAATTCTGTTCCTTTATCCGTTTGCAACGATAGGGGTTTCCGTTCTCTAAAAAATTTTTCGAAACCTTTTAGTATACTATGACCCGTTTTATCTCTTAAGGGTATTCTTCATGCATATTTTGAAAATACATATATACATGTTAAAAGATATTTATAACCATCGTCATACTGACTTATAGATTGCAAATCTAGTAGATCTACATGAAACTGTTCATCTATTCCTCCACTATTACCATATTTCGCTTGAACCTTCGTCTCACGGTTTTATGTAGAGTTAAGAATCTTTAGTTCCTAACCATTGCTTAATATCTTTAGTCTTGACGCGATTTCCCAAAACTCTATACATTACATTTACACCTCCGAAACTTGCAGGATGTTCGGCATTCGTCTAAATATGCTGAAAACACATGACTGTGTTTACTTTACTGCGTACAAGAAATGAATGAAGGAAAACTGAGTATTCATGTTTTATATACACAAAATTACTGAATAAAATCAGACAAACACAAAAATAAATAAAATTAAATTATATTTATTAAACATTATAAAACATTTTTTAAAAATCAAAAGACAACAAATCCAATGTATAATCATTTATATACATGTCTCCTACTTTTTTTGAAGACCTTTTCAACTTCCAGGAAATCAAAGATTTCATTACTAAAATGTTTTATATGAGGGTTATTTTTATTCAAGTTAACAAACTCTACAGCGAAACCATGCCAGTCAATGTTATATAATGCCCTTTCAAAATAAATCTCAAAACTATGTTTTTTTTTACATGAATACATTCGTGTATTTTGGGTACACAATAATCATTTTGACATTCATCACAATCTAATTTCAGATACAATGAAATGTTATCAGCAATATATTTCGTTATACACCTGCATAACGAATCAGTGAGTTCGTTAAGTCCAAATGGATTATCTGCATCATAATTCAAAAAAAGTTCATTTTCAGGAAGACGATCCACTTCCGGCGCTACGTACTCACAAAGAGTGTAAGTTAATAGTTTGTTTTTCCCACATTCAAATACTAGTTCGTAAGAATCACGTGGTTTGCCTAAATTCTCTCCGTTGAGCAAGACTCTTTCTAGAACGAATTGGAAAGACAAATCTATCCTCTGAAATAATCTTTGGATACTCACGCAATCACTCTCTTTATCCGAAAAGTTAAAAAGACAAATTTCTCTTTTAACAATGATTGCACTCTCGAAGTTTTCTCTACAGCGAAAACTACAAAGCTGACTGTGAAAGGCACTCCACACTTCAGGTTTCAGAGATACTCTGACTTTCGTGGGATTCAAAACACCTGTATCGTCTTTTGCATAAATTCGGATATGTACGCGTGTTTGTTTTTGAAATCAGTTAAACGAAATGAATATAAGTCCTCCTAGATGGATCATATGTTTCGGAAGTTTTTCCATAGTTAGTTCGTTTGCATTACTATGTATAATACAAGTATCCAGTTTTTCCTTGAAACACAGTTTCTTAGCAGTATTATTCAAACTTTCACATTTTCGCTTCTTACCAGGTTCAGTAAAATAAGAAGACATGGTCTCGTATTTAACAATCACAATTATTCCACAAGAACAGGTCATCACAGCAAAGAAACTCAGAGCAGAAAATGAAAATTTCACAAAGTGCTGGCTTATATCTTGTCTTACTTTGTCCATCCAATCAGAACTCTCACACAGGATTCTACGTCAAATCTACAACCAATCACAGTATTTCAAGTAGTCGTGTACAACTCCACTTTATACTGACATCACGTTCAAGAAACCTTGCACTACTCCACTCTACAATGACGTCACATTCAATCGTTTCGTGTTCCGACAAGACTGAACAAGTACAGGGCTCAAAAACCTTCGTCTTATACGGTGGAAAATTAGGAGGGGGGAGGATATACTACGTCATATCTACAACCAATCAGAAAAATTCAAGAAGCTGTGCACAACTCCACTCTATACTGACTTCGTTCGAAGGTGTGTAACTTACGGAGTACCTCTCCCCAGATTGGGAGATACCTCCACATCAGAAATATTGAGAAAGAGAAAATTAAAGGAAGTTCCATAAACTGAGAAAAGATAGAAAAGTGCTAAACGAATGACATATGCCCGCCAACCGGGCATATGACGCAAAGCCGGTTCCCCTCGGCCGCGAGGCGGTCAAGCGAGAGCTCCGGTAAGGCAACCTCTGTTTCCACCGTCCCAGCCGCGAATGAAGCGAGGCCGGGGAAGGTGGGAAAGTGTGGGGAGAATGGAGCGTTCGGATTGGTCGAGCGCTCAAGAGAGGAGGAGAAGGGGAGAATCCGCCAGCTTACGCTGGTTTTTTCTCCGAGAGGAAGAGAGAAAGATGAAAGGAAAGTCCTTCGATACCGTTCGAACAAAAATAACTATTGTCGGTGACATAGCGGGTGTAGGAAGGTTTAATAAAATTATTTAAAATGGGATGATGGCCCTGACAACGCGGGGAATGAAGTCGAAGAAAAGTGATTTTGAATAGTTAGAAGGAAATGAACTTTAACAAAATTTCAACAACAGGAAAATTTTGAATAATCTGGGTTTTAAAGATATAAAAGAATGGTGAATGTCTATCAGTAATTACGAAAAACTGATAGGCAGGTAGGGAAAGTTGAATTTATGGAGTAAGTTTAGGATTTAATAAAAAATTTTTAGAATTTAAAAATAAACAACAGTGTTAGTGGGTACCCAGGGGACACCACTAGTTTGTTGTACCGGGTTTGTAATCCAAATGAGGTACTGAGGTTGCACCGTGTGAGCTCTTTTAATAGATGGAAAATTTTGGAACGTTTGTTCCAAGAGAGCTCTGGGGCGTTTAACTGCAGTTTTACGCTCCGGTTTGATGTTATAATTTGGTTGCGACCTCAGTAGCGCATTGGGGTGGTTTGGCAAATTTTTGAAAAAGTTTTTAGAGAGTTTTTTAATATACTCCATGATGGGTTCAATTTTTAAGTCCCTATAGATGACTTCATTCCTGACAAACCAGGGAGCGTTTACAATTTTCCTAACAAAGGAGTTGGTAGAAATGTGCAATTTTTTAAGGTGAATCATGGCACTAGCCCCCCAGATTTGGGATGCATATGTCATGACCGGTCTTACAAGCGTTTTGTAAAGCAAAACTTTGTGTCTGATCGCCAATGAACTATTACGGCCTATTATTTTGTTAACCTGGAAATGAGTCGTTCTGCCCTTATCGCAGACGTACTCAATTTGTTTAGAAAAGGTTAATTTTGAGTCCAGGATGCACCCTAGGTATTTATAATGATTAACCCAGGGCACTGGTTGGTCGAAAATTTTTAGTGGAGCCAGGTTAGGAGGCCTAGGTTTTTGGGCGAACAATATGGCTGCACTTTTGGATGCATTTACCCATATCTCCCAGTTAGAGCTCTGGCTCATGAACTGGAAGATATGGTGTTGTAGATAGGAGAGGACGACGGGCACACTCCTATTTTGAGTCAGCACAGCAGTATCATCAGCAAATAATGCTAACTTAGTATTGATAGTCTGGGGTATGTCGTTCACATACAAATTGAAGAGGGCGGGGCCAAGCAAACTTCCTTGCGGGACAGATGATTTGATTGGTCGAGCAGTGGAGAGGGTGTGTGCTACCCGAACTCTAAAGGATCGGTTCGAAAGATAGCAAAAAATGGTTTTAATGAGGTTTGGATTAAAATTTAATCGCATGAGTTTATAAATGAGACCAAGGTGCCATATTTTATCAAAAGCCTTGGCTACGTCTAAGAAAAGTATACCCGTGGTGAGTGATTGTTCATAGACAGAGTGAATCATTTCAGTGACTCGTAGTAACTGATGGATGGTGCTGCTTTTTGGTACGAAGCCACATTGCTGCGGAATAATTATGTTATTCGCAGAAATATGCTGATTCAGGCGACGAAGAATCACAAATTCGTATACTTTACTTAAGCTACTAAGCAAAGAAATAGGTCTATAATTTTGAGGGAGATCTGGTGCCGATCCGCTTTTATGAATCGGAACTACCACGGCCGTTTTCCACTTGTGTGGAAAGTAGGAATTTTTTAACATGCAGTTAAGCAAAAATGTTAAAAATACAATATATTTATGGGGAAAACATTTGATCATGCGATTAGTAATACCATCTGCCCCGGGAGCTTTTTTGGGATTAATTTTAAAAATGTATTCCAGGATTTCCGTCGGTTTAGTGGGTTCTATGGGAAGAGGGGTGGGGACCGTTAAGCGGTCACCCTCCCGATCAGTGTCCGCAGCGAAGGGTGCTGCACTTTCGTCCTGCGGCGGCTTTACCGGTCGGGCTACGGCCGGCTCGGAGAGAAAGTTGTGTACAGCTTGTTTGACCTGCGCCGAGAACTCAGGGTTTTCGACGTCCAGGTTTGGAGAAAACTGTTTTTCCAGACTATCAGCAATTACCTCTGCCTTCTCAATGGGGTAAATTGCAGTGCTGCTGGCTGCGCCCTTTAGGGGCGGAATGTGTTGAGGAGGTCTTCTGAGGAATTTAGCTTTACGCCAAAGTGAGTTATCCTCTGGATTTAGGGCTGCGATATCTGCATCCCATTGTTTTTTGGAGTGAATTTTTATCTCCCTAGTTATCTCATGCTGGAGAGTGCGGAATTGATTAAGATAATCGGGGTCTCTAATTCTTTGCCAAAGTCGCCGCACTCTATTTCGCTGTTTTATTTTTTCCTTGATTTCAGCTGGGAGGGTGCGTGGAGGGTTTTTAAATTTTGGTTTTGAGGCAGCAGCGTATGCCTCGGATAAATTTTGATTGAGTGAGCTTATTGCATTCTCAATGTCATCATTGCTGTTAATTTTGATACTAGGAATATTTTTATTCCTCAAAATAAATTTAAAATTATCCCTATTTGTGGATAATTGCTCTGGAATTTTAATGAGGGCAGAGTCAATTTTAAAATTTTGAACGACCGGAAGATGATCCGAGCTCAGTGCATTGAGTGTTCGGATATTATAAGAAAAGGGGATGTTTTTGAGAATTGCTAGATCAATTATGGAACCTTCCGATCTATTGGTGGGAGTGAGAGTAAAAGCCTGGGGTGCGGCTATTCTCACATTTCGCATACTGTGAAGGGTGCTAAGCAGTAATCGGCCAAATTTATTTGATCTAGCATTGTTCCACGCTACGTGTTTAGCGTTTAGGTCACCAGCAATGATAACGTTATTCCCAATGTTTAAAAGTTTTTTAAACTCCTCCACGGGAAACCTATTATAAAGCCTTTTGTGACGGGCGTATGCGGAAACGCTTCTAAGGGGGGGGGGAGTTATTAATTTTGATTTCTATGGCAGTAGCATCCATGTTATCAAGTTTTGGTAGAGGGACCCTGCTTTGAACAAGGTTGTTCTTACAATAGATTGCAGTGCCTCCATATGTTCGATGGGTGGTAATGTCGATTTTGTCGTCTTTGTATAGACGATAGTTGGCGATCTGGGGTTCGATGCCTGGTTGAAGCACGGTTTCTTGAACCAAGAAAACATCAAAGTTTTGCTCGTGAACAAAATCACGAACCTCTTGAATTTTTGGGCGCAGAGAGTTTGCGTTCCAAAATCCAATCTTAAGTTCTTGCACATTCGGGCTATTGAATGTTAAGCTTAAGTTTTTTTTTTAAAGAAGCCCACAATAGGCTTCGAAAATAATATATGAACGATCGATGTCCGTGGATGCAACACGGAGGGCAGGAAGTGAATTCCTAAATGCCGTGACAAGAGCGCTTCTGTTGACGCTCGTGTCTGCGATCATCTCGAATAGGTCTTTAAGCATACCGGCATTGAAACGTGCATCTCCGGTAGCTCTAGGAGGGGGAGGGAGGGTGGCGCGCGGACGCTCCGTGGTTTCTCCCCGCAGTGCTGCCGAGTACTGCAGGGTCGGTTCTACCTTCCGATACCCAGAGATGTCGGGGCGGGGAGGTGGGGGTGGCTGCTTTCGGATTGGCTGCTTGGCGTTGCCGGTGTTGTTGATCCTCTGGTTAGGTTTTTGTGCTTTTTCTCCCTTTTTTTGTTACTGACTTCGTATTCCGAGAAGAGGGGGGTGACTCTCATCCCTGTCTAAGAACTTGGGGGGAGGGGAAGGGGTATAAACTTCTGTAAGAAGACGGTGAGCGAAGGGGGAGGAGAAAGGGGGAGTGATCCTTACTCCGGCTAAGAGCCTGGGGGAGAGGAGAGGGAGAAATAATCCTCCTATAAGAAGACGGTGAGCGGGGGGGGGGGGTTGACTGACAGGTGCCACGCCCACTTCTATTGTACTCGCTGTGAACCTGCTATTACTACAGGTGACTGACCTCATAATTGTAAGTCTCGCTCAAGTAAGTAGGTCGACACCAGAGCCTGCACCTCCCTCTAACTTCCACATAACATCAACGAGAAGAAATTCAGCCTCGCTCGATTTGTCTTTCAGACCCGACTACCTAGTGGATGTTTAATGGCATCAAAGTTCTATTCCATGACTCGACGAAAACCACCGTCCATGAAATAGCTGCTATGACCACTAGGCTACCGCGACCATGGGACTTCGATGAAGCAACATTATTAATTTTAAGTAGATAATCGTATTAAATCCATATGAGAAATTTATTTAAAAAAAAAGTATATTTTAGCTTAACAAGTAAAATGTAACGATGAAAAATTTAGTTGATCTTTAACTACTAGTATATTGACGAATCTGATCTTTCTTTAATGATATAGTGAACAAGAAGATATGAGTTTTGGTAGCAATGCACTATAATTACAGATTTATAAAAAAGAAGAGTGTATATTTTTGCGATGCTCTAATTATTAAACCAGATATAATTTTTCTATTATTTTCAATTATTTTTTAACTTAAGAAAAATTACCATTATTTGTGAAAAAAAAACCGAAGGCTTGATTTTAGATATTGCCTTCATTTTAATCTAATTTTTTTAAAAAAAAGAAACAAGCATCAAAAATACTTCTATAAAATTATAAAGAAAGACTCGATTTTAAAATGCCGTGAATCAAGTACTGCTGCCGAAGAATTGTCTTTTTGACAGTAAAAAATCATTCTTTATCTACCTGCTCGATGTCAGAGACTTTCTTTCTCGCTTTCTAACACAATTTCTACACATAAAATACTTTATTTCTATTTTCCAATAGTAACGTACATTAAATGTATACATATATATATATATAAATAATATTAAAGTAAACAGTGAGAGAAAAAAAAAGGAAAAAACAATTTAAGTTTTTGCAAATTCCATAAGCACTGATACTTTTTTTTAAGCAGGGAACATAAATCCAGTACAAAACATATCACATATAATCAGTGCATCACAATGCTTTGAAAACTATTATAAGATTTTATGATGTGTTTGATGTATATATAACTTAAAAATTTGTAATTACATATTGCGCAAACATTAAAAAAATAATAACAAAGAATTGGAAAGGTGTATTTTTTTTTGCTATTTTCTTATTCACGCATCATATTACATTTTTTTAGATTGACTGAATTCGATGTTTGTATACGTCGTTTCTTACTATCAGCGTGATGTTTATCGTTGACGAGCTTAGTGACTTTCAATCTCTGTGAAATGATGAGAATGATACCTGAAATACACCCTCTCGTCTAATGTAAATGTATGAGTAACTGTGGATGTTAACGGCGCAAGAGCCAGGTTCAACCTTGCTGCTTCAAACAAGATGTAACTGCGATCCAGATGTTTGAATGAAAGAACGATAGTACTTTTTAAGAAGGAAAAACTAAATGAAGACATTCGCCAAACATGGCAAGAAGTGAGTGTAAAGCGAATAAAGTTTAAATATGTAAACTTGAAGTAAAGAAACCGAAAAAAAAAATTGCGTGAAAAGAAGGAAAGGTCGAAAAAAATGAAGAAACACTAATGTCACCCTTGTTTAGGAAACAGTGTAAACCCTATGGGAGAGAAAACAATCACTGATGTCCGGGTAGTCCATACTCACCTGAAGAAGGTAAGCCATTGGAGGCAACCCTTTTTTTAAGCTTCCTCACCTTACCAGCGTATATTCTTGGAGACTCGAAAAGCCCAGGTGCAACATGAAGGATATCTTTGTAGTAAAAGATGGCTCTAATCTACATCTCGAATGAAAGAACGTCATAATTGAATTCGTGACCATTTATTGTTTATTAAAATATTTATACCTTAAGTCACTTTAGAGTTTAATGATTCAAGCATATTTTAAATGCCTCCTAAAAATTTCATCTAAAAGCTTACTAAAGAAATTGTCCAGTTATTCAATGCTTAAATTCCTTCGAGTATAAAAATTATAATTTCATAACTGTGATCGATTGATTGTTGTTAACGTCGTTATTAAAATCAACACTTGGGTTCTTGGCATCGTAAAAGATAAATTTCATACTTAGTCTTGAGATAAAGACAATACTTGACTTTTTACCTTCATCTCCATTCTTCAGCAAACTGGAAAGACTTGAAATTTTGAAAACTTCAACGTGTTTTTCACCGCCACAACAGTGGAATTTTAATGATATCAGAATCAAAATCAAAGATTCTAGAACCACCGCTGGACTTGAGAAGGCGAGATTGACCACTGGTCTATCGTTGCATTTCGACTTGAACGCAAGACTCGAGGGAAACAAAGCTATTTTTAATATATATTTATGCTTAAACTTCATTCACCGTAAGCGCATGGGACCGTAGGAATAAGAAAATAACAAAGTGTTGTTTTATAAAAGTCTTTAAATCTATCCAAATTTAATAGTTTTGAAATACTCTTAATTAATAGTATTTCGATTGTTAAAAAATTCAAAGTACGTACATTTAGTTCAAAAAAATTGTACAAATTAACCATTAAGTAAAAAATACCAGCGTGTACTGATATATGAAATAAATACTTTTACTTCATTCTATTAAACCATATGACAGTGGAATAACTCTAAAGTCATGTTTGAGCTCAGCAGTATACATATTTCTTATGTATCAAAATGGTTCTTTTTTCTAAATGCAACATCACTAGTTTAGGGATATTGCGTTTTGCTTAGAATGTATTGCAACAAATCTGGTTGATTTTTATCAAAATTTAGTTTGCTTTAAAAAAAATGATATTTTTGAATAGGAGGGTTTAAAAATTAATTCAAAGTGTTTCTTTAATAGTATATTATAACTATTATTTTGAAATATTATTTGAATTAAAATATTTAATTGCATTTGAATACATATAATTATGAATAGTTAATAATTACATATATTAAAGGCACAAATAAGTATCTAGTTTACGATTTACAAAATATTTCTTACAAACTTTCCAACTTTTCA
>BMAW01043290.1:49916-60184 GCA_019974015.1 Nephila pilipes | reverse complement strand
ATATATATATATATATATATATATATATATATATATATATATATATAAAACAACACATTTTTATGCCCATTATTTTTTAAATTATGCTGTTTTTCTTGATATTGAAAATTTTGCTAAAATTTCATAAAAGGCATTTTTTTTTCAAAACTTAGAGGTAATATATGTATGTATTTATATACATTCAAATGTTTGTAATATTATAAGTCTGTTTCTATTGTTTGTCATTATAAAACTTTTCTGATTGTCAATTTTGGAAAATTAGTCTGTAATCCATGTCAGATGTGTTTCGAAGAATTAAAAAAGGCTCTCACTACAATTAACAAAAACTGCCACAAGAGGGCTTAGGTCCATTAGAAAAAAAAGAAGAAACATCAATATTGCAGATTAGAAAAGTGTAACATATAAAACTGGAGAATTTTAAGTTGTTTCTTTGATATTAACTTTAAGTAACATATGAATATATTTTTTAAATGTGTTTTTTGAAGAATGAATTTTTCATCAAAAGTTATGCACGAAAAACGTGATATCTCCAAAGCATTGCAACTAAATTCAATAAAATTTGGTACACATATTTAATAAGTCCTTAGGAGTGTAATAGATCGCAAGTTTTGAGATACCTACATTTAGACATATTTTAGAGTCTTTTTCGGTCCAAAACATATAGTAATTTTGATGAAAAATCATAAACATCAACTTCGAATCCTTATAAAATATTAATTTTTGAAATTAATTGTTATTCTGCGGTCAGTTACACTTTGCAGGAAGTAAGAAGTATATATATGAAATAAAAATCCATTTTTTCTATTATTTATTTAATTATGCTGTTTTTCTTAACGTTGTAAATTTTGCTGAAATTTCATTAAAAAACACTTTTTTTTCAAAAACTAGAGATTGTATATGTATATAAATATAATTTTATTGCTTTTAGAGTCTATTTTTATCATTTGAATCTAAAAGACTCTTCTGAAAAGCATTTTTTTTAAAAAATTGGTCTTCGAACCTAGTCGGGTGCCTTAGTAAACAATAAATTATCAAATTGTATAAATTTAAGATTAATATAATAATAATCGCTGCAAATGACGAAAAAATGAAAAGAGATCTGGTACACCAAAAGTGATTCAACTAAAACAATAGCCCTTGGGTAGCTAATAAAATAAAATTTTTTAGAAATTACACAAATATTTCTATGAAACTATTACAAAAAAACAGATTTAGTAATTCAGATTATGCCTTGTATTATAATTATTATTAAATAACTTTTTTAAATATAAGAATTAAATTAAGTGATGAAATATCGAGAAAGGCACAATAGTAAACTTTTCCGATATTAAAACTAAAGGAATCGATAAGTTATTTCACTAAATATTTTATCAGCTGCATGTAACTAAAACTAAAGAAAAAAATGATAAATTATTAACATGAATATATTGAAGCTAAATGTAATTAAAATTGAAGTAATTGATAAGAAATCGAAAAGTGAAATGGTGAGCCAAAACTCCCCACCTAAAAACAATAGCCCCTTGCGAGGCTAAAAAATGTACTTGATTGCCTGTAAATAAAATCGCAATGTAACTGTCACGATCATTTTTACACATTAGGTATTATAGAAAAACAATTGCGAAACAATTTTTAAAAGTGATGAATAAGATTTTACACGTTAACAAAAAAATAAGCCTCTTTGGTAGCTAATAATTGAAATCGTAGATAAAAAGTATATCAATATAAAATACTGTAATTTGTATAGTATACAAAAATTGAATTTTCTTCAAAACAAGTGCATTCCGGTTAAATGTATCAGGGAGAGAATATCTATTAAGTTAGAAATTCGGAAATAAAAGCAAAAACGTTTTAATACCGTCAGACGGAATTCGAGCGTAACAGAAGGTTCTTTGAACCACCTGTGAAACATCCAATGTCAGAGAATAGGTCGCTAATTATCAGTCCGACTTCTACGAGAAGTCCGTTAGAAATTATGGTTTCTTGTTCATCTCAAATTGAGCTTAAACTTCCAAATTATGTTTCACAGTCGAAAATTAGGACACTAATTCACATTTGTCATCCTCATAACGTCCGTTTGAGAAGACAGGAGCTGACGCATATTGAAATGTGCTTGATCTTACCAGCCATAATCACGACCGGAGATTAGGAAGCTAAAGCGTAGTTCGATTACTTTGAGATAGCCATTTATGGAGAGAAAACTGATGAATGTAAATATATTTTTTTATTTCATTCTCTATTAGAAACTAGAAAATAAAAAATTCACATTTTTAACTACATATCAGAAGAAGATTATCGGCTGTATGGGTAAAAGTGGACCATATCCACCGATACAAATTTAATTTTCAAAACCGACAATGTTCTCCAAAATAATTTCGTTGGCAATAGAATAAGTTTTACAACTTCATCATAATTATAAAGAAATGTGCAAGAAGCATATATTATGGGACAATAGCAGTTGCTGCTCTATATCTCATAAAAGAAAAAAAACTCTAGAAAATATTATGCATTTTGCAGAATTTTTTTTTCTATAAATACTGTTTGTTGACAAATTTTGTTTTTGGTGTTTTAATATTTAATATTAAATTATTCGGTTTCATTTAATTTTTATACACAATAATTTAATAGCACTTAATATGAAATTCGATTTAATTTCTCTTTTCCTATATACGAAAATTTTATTTATACATGATCGTATCAGGTTCTCCGACATTATTTCATAATTATTCATGACGAGATGATATTATTCGTGTAATTAAACAGTTCAAAAAAAGGCAACGATCTTAATTGTTTGATTTTTGATATTGAAAAATGCCACCTAACTAACAGAACAATTGAAAAGTCCCCGGCCTTGTGAATTATAGCATTTTGAGTGAAGCAACTTTTGTTATTGTGAAAAAAATGGATAAAAAGGAATTTCGCGTGTTGATAAAATATTGTTTTTTGAAGGGAAAAAATACAGTTGAAGCAAAAACTTGGCTAGATGCCGAGTTTCCGGACACTGCTCCAGGAAAATCAACCATCAAGGATTGGTATGCTAAGTTCAGACGAGGTGAAATGAGCACTGAAGACGGTCAACGCAGTGGACGCCCAAAAGAGGTTGTTACCGACGAAAACATTAAAAATATCCACAAAATGATTTTGAATGACCCCAAATTGAAATTGAATGAAATAGCAGACACTCTAAAGATATCAACTGAACGTGTACATCATATCATTCACGAATATTTGGGTATGAGAAAGCTCTGTGCAAAGTGGGTGCCGCTCGAGTTCACTTATGACCAAAAACAACGACGAGTTGATGATTCGGAGCAGTATTTGAAGATGATCAAGCGTAATAAACCCGAGTTTTTGCGTCGATATGTGACAATAAATGAAACATGGCTCCATCATTTCACTCCGAAGTCCAATCAACAGTCATCCGAGTGGACTGCACACGATGAACCCGCTCCAAAGCGTGGGAAAACGCAACAGTCGGCTGGCAAGTTTATGGCGTCTGTATTTTGGGATGCGCATGGAATAATTTTCATTGACTACCTTGAAAAAGGGACGAACATCAACAGCGATTATTGCATAGTGTTATTGGACCGTTTGAAGGACGCAATCGCCGAAAAACAGCAGCATTTGAAGAAAAAGAAAGTGCTGCTTCACCAAGACAATACACCGTGTCACAAGTCAGTGAAAACGGCGGAAAAAATCCATGAATTGGACTTCGAATTGCTTCCTCATCCACCGTATTCTCCAGATCTGGCTCCCAGCGACTATTTCCTGTCCTCAGATCTCAAAAGAATGCTCGCTGGGAAGAAATGTTCGTTGAATGAAGAGGTGATCGCCGAAACTGAGGCCTATTTTGAAGCAAAGGACACATCGTACTACAAAAATGGTATCGAAAAGTTGGAGGGTCGCTATCATCATTGTATCACCCTTGAAGGGAATTATGTTGAATAAAAGAAACTAATTTTGCCAAAAAAATGTGTTTTACTATGGTAGGCCGGGAACTTTTCAATTGACCTGTTAGATTAAAGGAAATGAATACTGGTACAACAGGAAATTTATTATTATTCTTTTTAAAAAGTCCATTTAAATAATATTTTTAACATTAAGAGTTTCAAATGAATGAAAATTTTGCAATTTTAAGTAGACTCATATAGCAGTTCTTCGTGAACAAGTAATTTAAATAATTTCAAACTTTTCTGTTGCACCTCGGAAATATATATAGCCAATGTTTACATTTTATCTTAAACAGAGTATGTGGCACATCAAAAATGAACATTTATTCTTATTGTTCAAAAACACTCAACATACCAGTAATTTTGAAAATTGTTATGTATAGTACATCATTGGCGACGTATTGAATTAGATATTCTATAAACATAATTTACAAGAAATCGAATTTTTAGAAGATATATATGGATCTGTAATCCAAGAAAAACAAGCAATGGATTATCAGAACTAGGTTAAAAGGAACAGAATAATATATTTCTTTTAAGATATAGTGTATATTTCTAATCAATAGTTTATTAAATAGGTTTAGCTGAATAAACTTCCGTACCGAAGACATACGATAAATAGCAATGATCTGTTTAAAAAAAATCCATTAAAAATGTTTAAATTATTAGTGTAAGAAATAACGAAATTTTTATATAGTTTTAATAATTTCAATTAATTTAATATTAACGTATTAAAACACCCAATTAGATGCATTCAGTAATAAAGATAAACATTTATTACAGAAATTTAGACATTATTTACGACGCTGAAAAATGTTCCATTTTTGGTACTTTTAATTTTGTCAAAAAAAGAAATATGTTCTTTTTTGATTAAATATCTACAACAAAGATGAGTTCCATTTTTATTTAATGTTGATGAACCCAAATCATTCCATTTAATTGCACTTGACGAAATTACATTTCGAAAATATTTAAATCCAAGATACATAAACTGAGGCATAAGTGAGTATTTTTCTAGAAATGTAATAAGCAAAAAAAGTTCGCAAAATGGGTTAATAAAGACAGAAAAATATTTTTAACAGGACAAAACCTAAAACGCATGAAGAGAAAAGTATTTTCATATAATTCACAAGTGGACAGGTATTTTATGCTAAGATACTTAAATTTAAGCACAGGTGTCTATTTTATTGATTAAATAAAGGTAAAAACTTTAAAAGACATTTTCTTCCACAAGTAAGTTACGTACCGAATTTATTTGATACAATTCCTTAATTTTAAGAATAAATCCTTTAAGCAGATTTAAATAAGAAAAAAAAATTAGTCAAATAAACGTAATTCAGTTTACAATATATTCACTAATACAAATTTTAAAGCATTTCCAAAGGACCTCAAGCTAAAATTTTGATGTGATAGTGACAAGTTAACTTATATCCAATTCACAGGCATTCCGCTTTTTGCTTGATAAAATATCAAATCTTTTTCAAACCGGACGATAAAAGGTCGAGAAAAGTGATTAGCCTGCGAAAACATAGAAAAAATAGCTGCATGTTGTGAGCTTTGACACCTCCACCCTCAAACTCTAAGCCGAACTCGAGTCTTAGGAAGAAAAGGCGGTCAATACATTAAATTTTAGAAACTCAACAAAAAGCTAAATTCGGAAGATATCGTCAGCAGTCATGAACTTTAAGTCTGCCCAATGTCATTTATCATCCCGTGGTATTTTATGCATCGTTCGGGGGGTGTTGACAGCTAAGGTTTCGTGATCATCCTTTAGCGAGTTTCAAAATTAAAAGGTCTGTCATCAATACCTCTAGTGTTAGCTTTCAAGGAGACGTTAACAAAAACAATCATAATCACTCGAACAACAAATAGATGATTTAAACAAACATTCAACGAAAAGTATCTGGTAATGTTGAGTAGAAAGCATATCACGCAGCATCACGATCATGACTGACCACTTCATTCTGTGGCCATTCATCAAAAAATGGCAGCAGTAGTCTAAGAAATTCAGTCACATGAATTCCAAACTTACTTGCTTCTATGAGTGAACAGACCATTAACTGTCCTAGAAAACATTCTTGATGTAGTTATTAACCTAACTGGAATTGAAATTTTCGTTTCTAGAGAAAAGTTATTTTTCTAAAAATGTTATTCACAAAGAATGTAGCCAAAAGGGAGTAAATAAAGACACAAAAATACTTTGTACTGTAAAAAATATTAAATGTATGAAAAATGAATTATTTTCTTATAATTCAGAAGCTGAAAAGTTTTTGCATTAAGGCTTATATTATGACGGTTTGACAAATTAGACTGCAGCTTTGAAATCGTTGTGTTCATCTGAATTATTTATGTATGGTACGTTAGCATTGAATATATTTGTATCATTATCTGCTTAGGTTAAAAATTGTACTCTCATATCTATATACATGTGCGTAAAATTTCCTTTTAAAGATCTGAAATTTATTGCCATCAATATATTTGGAAAGGTACAAGGAATTATGTATTGAACAATACGGCGATTTCAATTTAGAACTTTTTCAATGTTCTCTTAACGTAAGGATAATGATAAGTTTAATGTTCATTTTCTGTAATCTAAAGGCAACTTTCCATAACAAATGTCAATTTTCCAGTCTAGAACTTGTAGATCCTCAGACGCACGTTGCCCCATAATGTGCATTGTAAAATTGACAAATTTAATGGTTTCACGAATGAGACTTTTTTAGATGGCAGTTTCTTGCAATTGCATTCGGTGTTGCTAAATGAGGGTTGAATAATAACGATTCCGAAGGAAAATGAAAACCGATTGTTACAAAACGTAAAGATAGCATTTCTGACGGTTCTTCATTTAAAAATACAGCGGTCTCCAAAAAATGAAGACGCATTCTAAAAGAGATTGTGCAAACAGTATAATTTATACCATATATCTTTTGTACCAAAATATATGTAATGATCTTATATTTTTGAGTGGTTATAAAGTTTTCTAACGAAGAAATTGAGAGAAAATATTTATCTCTCTTTTACCCCAACGTAGAATATATGAGAAATTTAAATTCTTTCAAAAAAAAATATGTACTCTAAAATTCTTTTATCAAATTCATATTGGAATTTATTATATCTATTATGCTTAAAAAATGTTTCCTATTATCAAAAGTGAATAATACATTCATACAGAATTTAAAAAAAAATACTTATTTCTTATTAAATATACTTTTTCCCAACAGCGTTGAAGTTAATTAAGTATAGCATACGTGAAAAAGTGCTAGTCATGTAGTGTTCCATTGCAACTAGTAACAGTATTTGTATGTGCACTTTTTCTATAATTTTAAGACATCAAAGCAAGTCATAAACATCAATATTTCTAAATAGAACAAAATATTGAATCTTCTTTGAATAATAGAGGAGGTCGAAATTTGGATTCTCAATCGAGAAATGCAGTGAGGTAGGAAAATGTGTGTGATTGTTTTGGGAGGGATTTGGTAATATTAGGACATGATCTCCATTTTTTATTAGGTAATTTTCCCCATGACCCAAAATCGAATTTTTTTAAATATACTTATGGAACTGATATCCAAGACACATAAGCAATTTATTAAAAGAACGAGGTTGAAAGAAACAAATTTTCTTTTTTTTAAATATATTATGAACATTTCTAAACAGTAGTTCATACAGGTAATAAGTTTGTCATAATAAACTTTCGAACCAGATACATATGATAAAATAATTATCTATTCCAAAAACCCAATTAAAGATATATAAGCTATTCGCTTAAGAAATATCAAGGTTTGTAGCAAGTTTTACTTTCATTTTATTTAACATTAATGCTTTACAACACCTAATTATATACTTCCAGTAATAAAACAAAAGTTAGAAATTCAGACCTTATTTACGGAGAGGAAAAATGCTTAATATTTTTTCTTTTAATATTGTCAAAAAAAGAACTATGGTCTTTTTCGATTAATTATCTACATTAAAGGTAAGTTCCAATTTATTTCATGTCGATGAATTCAATTCATTCTATATGATTGCACTTGATGAAATCACGTTTCGAATATAGTTTAAACTATGAATCTTAATCTGAGGCAAAAGTGAGTTTTTTTTAAAAAATGTAATAAACAAATAATGTTAGCAAAATGGGGTAAAGAAAGATAGGAAAATTTTTTGTTCACTAAAAAATATATAATGTATGACATGTGAAGTGTTTTCATCTAATTCACAAGTGGACAGGTCTTTTGCTTTAGATCTTATATTATGATGGTTTGACAAATCGGACTGCGCATTTGAAATTCTTGTATACATCTGAAGCAGTTATGTATGGTACGTTAACATTGAACAAATTTGTGTCAATATTTGCTTACGTTGAAACTGTAAACTCATATCTTTATATATATGTAAAATTTCATAATTTCTTTTTACCAATATATTTGGAAATATACAAGGAATTTTACAATTTAACACTAAATAATATACATTCAGAAACAGAGAGAAACATGCTAAATTAAGGCCTTATTTAAGACGTGGTAAATTTTCGATTTTTTTTCTCTTTTAATTTTGACAAAGAAATAACTATTGTCTTCTTCGATTAAATGTCTAAAACAAAGATTAATTCTATTTTTATTTACTACTATTGAATCCAAATCATTTTTTATGATTGCACTTGATGAAATCACGTTTCGAAAATAGTTTAAGCTAAGATACTTAAATTTAGCCTGTTTTTTTGATTTAACAAAAGTAAAAAATTTAAAACACTCTCCTCTTCTACAAGTAAGTCTCTCTTCCTTACCCAATTTATTTGATAGAATTATTTTATGTTTAAAAATAAATTCTTTAGATTAACAGAAAAAAAAATTAATTAATTCAAACAAAAGTAATTCAGTTTGTATTATAATTACTGAAACAATTGTAAAAGCATTTCCAAATGACCTGATAAAAATTTTATTTGATAGTTAACAACTTACCTTAACCCCTTCAGATGCTGTATATAAAGAATATTAAATTTCAGTTAAAATTCATCTGATATGAATGAATAATTTTAAAAAGATTCAAAATCTGACGGTAAATTTATTTTTTATTTCTTTCTTGATATTTAAGACCAGGTATATATAATATACCACCGCCCCTCCAGGACATGTTATTCATACACTCGCTCGAAGAAGTATGAATAACATGTACTCCTTCGAAGAATTCATAGATACTTTCATAAAAAAGAATATTATTTTAGTTAAAGTGGGAAATATTAGAATCTCAAAAAAATTTAGAAAAAATTGAAACTTTATATGGTTGTACTTTTATTTCTATAAGTGATAATATGTGCTAAAATATGTCAATTAATTTAATTATAATTTTTTATACGTATATGATTTTCAATATATTTAATGCTAAAACTATATTAAAAACTCAATAAACAAAATTTAGTAGAAATGCATATACAGTGTAATTTAAAATGAGGCATATTTTTTATTGCACATTCTGTAAAGAAATTTTCTTCCTCACTTGTATCTGAAAATAACTCCGATCCATCAGAAGACAGATCTTTCAACAAAACAATTTTTTTTTTAAATCGAAAGTCCTCGAGTAGGAATACTTTTAAAAATACTTTTTAAAAATATATATTCCTTAAAAGTTATTTAAAACTAGAATATAAGGCTACTATAAACAACATTAAGAATAAGAGTAGATCCGTAAGAGTTAAAAAAAACCGTCCGTCCACGGTAATTGTTCGCATTTCAATCGTACACTCTCACATATGTGATGCACATATGTGTCAAAAAAAAAAGGAGGCCATCTCTTCTTATTCCGAGGAATTTATGAAATGTACGCTACTAGTCCTGTTCTTCTTACAAATCGGATAAATCTTTGCTTTATTGTATCTTTTGTAATTCTTTCTTTAATGTTTTGCAACTTAGCTTACTTCGATTCTTTCATAAAGATCACCAACAGTGGCAATGAATCCCTAATGTCGTTCCTCAATTGTCGGCGTCTATTCTTATCTCATGGAAACACAGTATATCAATTATCGTTTGCAAGTGTCCTGTCTATTAACAAGAACATTTTCCTAATCTGCTATCTCCAGCCAATTCTATCTTAGACGCATTCGAAGATTCTCCCTTCGTCTTTTCTTTGTGAGATTTTTTTTACAATAGTTTTGGTTTTGAGAAATCCTTTTTTCCCCTGCTGTTGTGTTTGTTGTCTCACAATGCGCACTCAAAACGTTGATAAAATTTTAATTGCAGTCTAAGAGGTGTTGTTTTAAGTGAAATGTTTTAGCATAGCAGACCACCTTTCAATTTCTTATCGTTTCCTTCAGTTTAAATTACATTTATC
>BMAW01043290.1:25626-45650 GCA_019974015.1 Nephila pilipes | reverse complement strand
GAAAAAGCGGCAATACATTAAAAATTTTAGAAACTGAACAAAAAGCTAAATACGGAAGATAGCGTCAGAAGCTATGCACGTTAAATTTGTCTAAGTCACTTATCATCAATTTATATATTAAAAAAACGTTGTAGAGGGAGTTCGCTGCTACAGTTTCGTAATCGTCACTTAGCAAGGTTTAAAATTAAGAGGTCGGTCTTCAATAGCTATTGTGTTAGTTTTCAGTCAGATATTAACTAACAATCATAATCACAGAACAACAAATAAATGATTTAAACAAATATTTAGCGAAACGTATCTGGCGAAGTTCAGTAGAACGCATATCATGCTGCATCACGATAATGACTGACCACATCCTTCGAGCATTCGTCAAAAAATGGCAGCCTCAGTCTGCGAAATTCAGTCCCATACAAACCTGACTTACCTTTTCCAATGTGTACTGGCCATTTACTCTTTTCGTAAAATTATTTGATGCAGAGAACTACCTAACCGGAAATGGGTTTTTCGCGTTTAGAGAAAAAAGCTTTTTCTAAAAATGTTATTTACAAATAATTTTCGCTGAAAGGGGTAAATAAAGACACATAAATTACTTTGTGCAGTAAAAATATGAAATGAATTGGAGGCGAAGTAATTTCTTACAATTCACAAGAAAACGGATATTTTGCATTATATTTAATATTATTGCAGTTTGACAAATTAGACTGCGGATTTGAAATCGTTGAGGTTATCTGAAGCTTTTATGTACAGTACATTATCGTTGAATAAATTTGTATCATTATCTTCTTATGTTAATAATTGTACATTCATAGATTTATATAGGTGTAAAATTTATTTTTACAGTTTGAAAATTGATTACTATAAATATATTTCTATATAATCTAAAAATTGTGTACTAAATAATACAGAAATTTAAGTTTGAAACTTTTTCAAAGTTCATCTTCATGCAAAATTAATCCCTTTTTTTATGTATATAGGCTGCGTTCAAAAGAAAACTTTTCGTACCAAATGCAAGTTTTCCAAACTAGGACTAGTAGATTCTATGACGCACGTTGCCCTTATTTAAAGATTTCACGAATGAGATTTTATCCGATGGCAGTTCTTGTAATTATATTACATGTATTTATAAGACAGACGGAAGAATAATAAAAATTCCAATGGAAAGAAAAATCGTTTTTTTAAAACTACAAAAATTAAATTTCTGAGTAATCACTATTTAAAATGCAGCGTTCTTCACGTAGTGAAGAAGCATTCTTAAAGAAATTTGGTCCAATTACATAGTATAAGGCATACCTTTGTAGCAAAGTATATATGCGAAAAATCTAAAACTTTTAGTGGTTATTAAGTTTCGAAAAGAAGAAATCTTGAGAAAGTTTTTATCTCTCTGTTACCCCAACATGGAATGAAGCGGCAACTTAAATTCTTTCAAAAATAGACTTTCCCCAAATATTTTGCAAAAAAAAAAAAAAAAACATAGGCAAAAACGTACCTTTCTCGATCCGGTTACTTATTCGTGATGAAAAGTTCAATATTTTCGAAGACATCATTCGGAAAAGAGCATACTGTTAGACACTTCATTCACTCAAAATCGAATTTTTAAAGATATTCAGAGAATTGTTTCCTTACAGAAGGAATGGATTATAATAATCTGATTCTAAGAAATAGAGCAGTATCGATTTTTATATTCTACATATGCTTCTTCGTCGTTTGAAACATATAGTAATTTTGGACTTAAAACATTCCGAATTTAAAAAAAAATATATTATTAAAAACTTTCAATAATGTAATCCAAAAGACTTAAGTCAAATTACTATATTTACTCTTTTAGAGTAATATATATTGATCTTAGTAGTTATATTTCATAGTTTCACTTATTAGTTTAATATTAAATTTTCCTCAAATGAGTCGCCCATTAGGTATTACTGCCACAATTTTGAAAGGATGCTATAATTAATAAGACATCAACGCAAGACATAAACTTTAATATTCATAAATAGAACAAAATATTCAATATTTTTTAAGTAAGGGAAGGGTTCGAAATTTTGATTCATAATCGAAAAATTCAGGGAAGTCAGATAATGGCTGTTTTGGAAGTTATTTAATGATATTTAAAACGCTGGTATTTCTTGATAGAATAATTATAAAGAAAGAAATTTACTAAGAAATTCCATTTACATTTACAGTTATAATGTAGATCTTTGCAAACAAATAATTAAAAAAAAAAAAACACTTTTTTGATTTCCTCTAATAAATGAAAAGACTATTTTTTTTAATTTATTTTTATTTATTAAATGTTGATTATATTTTTTACTCGTAATAATTTAAAAAAACTAGCGGAAATATGAATTACATATCGTGAACCCGTATGTGACAAATGCAGTGTCTCTATTCCAATCCTAAAAGTTAATAATTAAAAAAAATGCATCCAATCATAAAGTCTAAGTCTGAGAAACAATAAATATATTTTATTTTAACAAAGAAAATCATATTTTACAATTACTTATGAGCATTCGGTTATATAATACTCCGTTGAGCATATCTCTAAAAGACAAGAAACAGATTTTTAGATTCCTATTAACGCCTCGAAATACGAACAGTGACTGAAAGTAGATCAAAAGGAGCGACGAGAATAGGTAAGGAAAGGAGCTCGCAGTGCTACCTGGTATAAAGATATCAAACGAAAATTGATAATACGTAGTGTATCTCTCACATACGCGTGACTACTGGTAAGTTAATGCAGTTTAAAGCAAACTCAAATGATTGTATACTGACGGAGTTAAATCGATTATAGGTGATGTTTAAGGCTGAACTTTTGCTTAATTTTTTTGCTCATCTCATGTTAACAGATCACCGTTGTTATATGTTACAGCTCTAACATGTGTTAGAAAGGACACAGTATGCTGAAAATAGTAGCAATTGGACAAAAAATGTTCAAAAAATTAAATTATTGGAAATGACCTTTAAAAATCCTTTTCCTCATTTTGCTACAAAGGAAAACCGCATTGCTACCTATGTGTGCCCATTTTCACTCGCTGACCAAAACGTAATGTAGATGACTAGTAACAAAGAAATAGAACAGATGCTTCATAACAAATTACAACCTAAAATAAAATTTGATGACATGCTTCCAGAAACAAAAACTTCCGATGTAATTAATGTCTAAGGTCAATTACCTTGTAAACATTACTCATAGGTAAGGCAATATGCAAGAGATTATACTGTCACTTAGGAATGACACACATATGTGAATCAGCCTTTTCATCAATGAAATTGTTTAAAATCAAAACAAGGTGGTGGGCAATTTATTATATTTGGAATAATCTTTACTGCTCTCAGCAACAAATGTAACACCAGAGATAAAAGACTAGTGAAATCCAAGCCTCCACAAATGTTGAATTAATGGAAAAAAATGTTTATGTTTGGGGATTTATATTTTTGTTTACATTCTATAAACAAATCATTGAAAAAATTAATTATGTTTATAAACGTATTTCTATTGAAAAACGTTTACTAAACATGCTCGAATGCCAGAATTCTTCCTTAGCAAACAGACAGAACAACAAAAAAAAAATATTATCTCTATTTACCAATCCCTAAACATTAACATAAGACGGTAAAAAAGTTTTTGAGTTATATGGAGCATCTAAGTTCGAGAGTTAAAAATTGCCACACAGCATGCAAAAGGTTGTCCATCCCTGATTTAAACAAAAACAGCAAAATATAAGAAAATGGCAATGCTCCTTAAGGAGCAAATCTTACTTAATCGTGATACTACTATACCACACCACACATTGTCTGCATATAAGAAATTCGCTTGCCCAAGCTGGTAAATTTCCTCCCACTCTCTCCAATCGTACTTTTTTTCTCTATTGACTTATAACTCTCCCTTAAAACCTTTGTAAGAAATTACTACAAAGCACTAATTGTCTTCTGCTCTGAAGAGAAGGCACTTTTAAAAACTGTTATGTACAAATTGTCCTTTGGCTGGATAGAAATGATAAATAAAAACGGAATTTTTTTTTGTACAGTAAACATTATTAATGGTATGAGAAACGATTATTGTTCTAGAATTTGAGGGCAGCTTTTTTGGGAAAACATACATTAACATGGTTTGAGAAAATTAACTCATAGAATTGATATCTCTCTTTGTGATGATCTATATTAATGATATATGGTAAGGTAATATTGAAAATATTTATTTATTCATTGCTTATGTTGAAAAATTACACACAATTTTAACTTATTAAATAAGTTAAATATATTTATTTTTAAATTGATGGAGAAATTTATGCTTAACTTTGGAAACATTTCAAATTCAAAAACAAGATAATCGTTACTTCGAGGGTAATTTTTCCGAAATCCTTCTCGTTGTATCGATTATTCCTCAATCGATCTATTTTTTGTATGAAAAAAAAATCAATGTTCCAGACTAATGGTTGTGCACTCTATAAAGCATGTTGCCTTAAAGCCTACTCTGAAAATCTATATGAGATACTTCTGAGTTTCTCAGCAGTTTATAGTATGTCCTACAATAGAAAAGAAATAAAACATGATTTTCCTTCTACCATAACGTCAGATATATAAAAAAAAAATGTCTAAAAATATGTTATGTGCCAGATACAAAATGTTTGCTAAACCAAATAAATTATTATTCAGTTATATCTGCTCTGATTATATCAAGAGTAAGTAACAAAACTGACACTACTCAGAGTCATCTGTAGGTTAAACTGATATTCGCTATACTCATATGAATTCAATTTCGCCCAATTATTAATAAAGATACGAAAGAGAGAGAATTCTTAAAATTAATTATAGTTTTTGAAGTCGACGGTGAGGGAAATTATGATCCTATTTCAATTTACTTAAATTTACATGAAACGTAGTTTAAAAGAAATCAAAATATTAATTTGCAGTTCCATATGCAGATTCAATACATGAAGGAGGATTATAAAAATACGGGAAGAGTTTTGATAGACATTTCGAGGACCAGCTCAAAGGAGTGTTATACTGTCACGAAACGTGTTACATGTGAAATAATTTTGTAAAGCTTCCTTAATGTTAGTCTCTGAAGTCATCGCTGATTGCTTATCTAGTCACTAAATTAAGGTATAATCGAGCAAATATAGCAGTTAGATGATGAGGAGTATGATAAATGTTATAATTTTAATGATATGTCTTAAAAATACAAATATGTTCCCTTTATCTCTGCTTATCTATTCCAAAATGTCACTTCATTACTAGAGATCTGTCTTACCAGCGTAATCTTTATCTTTGGCTCATTCCATGACACCCTGGAAAAATGTTCTGTAATAATCTTTGTTGGTGACTAACATGAACTGATTCTACGAACTATTAATTTCTACCTATTAATCACTACTACCTTCATTATTTGGTAATGAAGATTTATGCTTAAAGATGACTCCCAATTTCGCTTAAACACGCATCAAAAAATCACATTTATCGATTCTCAGCATCGCGAAAGTGTAATTCTGTTAAGAGACTTCCGGTTCTTTCTTAAAAGCTTTCTGTTGTGCAAAACTTCAATCATTTTTTCCTTTCTAGATCATTCGAGAACATTATTCCATGATGACAACTGACTTTCTTTTTTTCATTATTGCGCAAATATTCCACAATACTCTCTCTCTCTCTCTATATATATATATATATATATATAATTTTTCATCCGCAAATCAAACAAACAATAATTCTGGATTTGAAAATGAACTTGCATATACGATGGTGCAACATGACATATTGGCGAATCGATGAAGCACCCATTGCTTCATCCATTCACAAAACAAATGGGAGTGGAAAGAAAACAATCAAATAGTGATTTGGCAATAAATAATTGCATTCGGCGTTGCTAAGGTACAGAGAAGAAATAAAGATTCCGAGAGCAAAAGCATACCGCTTACTTAAAATTATTAATATAAAAATTCTCTTTGGTCATCATTTAAAAATATAGCGATCTCCAAGACATGAAGACGCATTCTAAAACAGATTCAGAATAGTGTTCAACATACCTTATATCTTTTGTAGCGAAATATATGAAATCAATCTTATAGATTTGAGTGATTATCAAGTTTTCTAAGGAAGAAATCGAGAGAAAACATTTATCTCTCTGTTACCCCAAAGTTGGAATATATCAGAAATTTAAATTCTTTCAAAAGAAATATTTACTCTAAAATACTTTAATCAAAATTCATATTGCATTATATTATGTCTATTATGTATAAAAAAATGTTTCCTGTTATCAAAAGAGATAATACATTCATACAGAATTTTATAAAAGAAACTTATTTTTATTTAAAAATAATTTTTCCTAACAACGTTGAAGTTATTTAAATTTAGTATATGCGGAAAAATGCTTGTCATTTAGTGTTCCAACACAATAATATTAGTAAGTGAACTTTTTCTACAATTTCAAAACATCAAAGCAAGTCATAAACCATAATATTTATAAATATAACAAAATATTGAATCTTCTTTGAATAAGAGAGAAGGTCGAAATATGAATTCTCAATCGAAAAATACAGCGGGGTTGGTAAATCATTGGCTTGGAATGGATTTATTAATATTGGACATGATCGTATCAAGTTTTTCTTCCTTACCAGAAATCGTAATTTTTAAATATACATATGGGACTGATATCCAAGACACACAAGCAACAGATTAAGAGAACAAGGTTGAAAGAAACAGAAAAATATTTCTTTCAATATATAGTGCATATTTCTATTCAGTAGTTCATACAGCTAATACGTTTGAAATAATGAACATTCAAACCAGATGCACATTATAAGAAAATTACCTATTTCAAAACACCAATTTAAGATATATAAGCTTTCCGAGTAAGAAATACCTAGGTTTGAAACTAGTTTTAATTTCAGTTTACTTAACAATAATGCATCACTACTAATAATTCTATACTCTCAGTAATAAAGAGAATCTTTAGACTTTCAGAATTTAATTACGATGCAGAAAATGCTTAATTTTTTTTTCTTTTAATTTTGTCAAAGAAAGAATAATGGTCTTTTTCGATTATACATCAACAACAAAGGTAAGTTCCAATTTATTTTATGTCGTTGAATTCATTTCATTCCATATGATTGTACTTGATAAAATGACATTTCGAAAATAGTTTAAGCTATGATTTTTAATCTGAGGCAAAAGTGAGTTTTTTAAAAGAAATGTAATAAACAAATAATGCTCGCAAAATGGGGTAAAGAAAGACAGAAAAATATTTTGTTCAGTAAAAAATATATAATGTGTGACACGTGAAGTGTTTTCTTATAATTCACAAGTGGTCAGGTCTTTTGCTTTAGATCTTATATTATGATGGTTTGACAAATCAGACTGCGCATTTGAAATCCCTGTGAACATCTGAAGCAGTTATGTATGGTACGTTAACACTGAACAAGTTTTTGTTAATATTTGAGTACGTTGATAATTGTAAACTCATTGCTTTATATATATGTTAAATTTGATAACTAACATAAGGCCTTATTTATGACGGGGTAACTTTTCGATTTTTCCCTTTTAATTTTGACAAAGAAAGAATTATTGTGTTCTTCTATTAAATGTCTTCATTAAAGATTACTTCTATTTTTATTTACTAATGTTGAATCCAAATCATTCCATATGATTGCACTTGATGAAATCCTTTTTCGAAAATAGTTTAAGCTACGATTCTTAAATTTAAGCACATTTTCCTATTTTATTCATTAAACAAAGGTAAAAAAAATAACATACTCTTTAATTCCATAAGTATGTTCCGAACCAAATTTATTTGAGAGAATTCTTTTTTTTTAAAAAAAAATAAATATTTTAAACAGATTTAAAGTAAAAAAGAAAAAAATTAAATTTAGTCAAACAAACGTTATTGAGTTTTCAATATATTCACTAACACAAATGTAAAATCTTTTCCGAAGGACCTCCAGCTAAAATTTTGATTCGATAGTGACAAGTAAACTTATATGCAATTCACATGCATTTGCTCTTTGTTTGATAAAATATTGAATCATTTTCGAACTGGATAATAACAGGTCGAGAAAAGTAGTTCGAAAAAAGCAAAATTCGAAAGATATCGTCAGAAGCCATGAACATTAAGTCTATACATTGTCATTTATCATCCCGTGATATTTTATGCATCATTGTGGAAGGTGTTGCCAGCTAAATTTTCGAATTCATCCCTCAGCGAAATTCAAAATTAAATGGGCTGTCTCTATAGCTTTTGTATTAGTTTTTAGTGAGTCATTAACAAACAATCAAAATCACAGAGACAGCAAATAGAGAAGTTAAACAAATATTCAACGAAAAGTATCTGGCGATGTTCAGTAGAAAGCATGTCATGCTGCATCACGATAATGACTGGCCACATGCTTCTTTCTTTTTTTGTCGAACAATGGCAGCATTTGTAAAAGAAATTGAGTCCGCATATAAACAAGACTTAACCTGTTCCTATGTGTGCACTGGGTATGACAACCATGAGTAGAGAAATGGCATTTTTCTTATAATATTATTTACAAATAATTTTGGCAAAAGGTGGTAAATAAAGACAGTAAAATGTTAAATTTATTAAATTATGAAAAGTTTAGTATTTTCTTATAATTCGCAAGTGGAAATAACTTTCTTATTAGATCTTATTTGATGATGGTTTGACAAATTAGACTGCAGATTTGAAATCGTTGTGGTCACCTGAAGCATTTATGTATGGTGTGTTATCATTGAATAAATTTTTATCATTATCTGCTTACTGTAAAATTGTACTTTTATAGCTTTATCTATGTGTAAAATTTCTTATTAAAGTTTCAAAATTGATTGCTACGAATATATTTGGAAATGTTCAAGGAATTTTATATAGAACAATACAGTGATTTCAATTTCAGATTTTTCAAAGTTCCTCTTAATGTAAAGATGACGCCTTGCTGAATGTACATTTGTTGTAATCAAAAATCATTCTTCCACAGCAACTGTCGCTTTCCCACCCTATGACTTGTAGATTGTAACACGCACGTTGTCCCTATACGTTCACTGAAAATTTACAACTTTATGGATTTCAGGAATGAGACTTTGACCGATTCCTGTTCTTGTAATTACGTTCCGCGTAGCTAAGAGACAGACTATTAAAAAAGGTACCGAAAGAAAATGGAAACTGTTTTATTAGAATTGTAGAAATAACGCTTCTAAGTGATTTTATTTAAAAATATAGCGATCTCCAAAACATGAAGACGCATTGAAAAATAGATTCGAAAAAACAATTGCTATTCATCCTGTATATCTTTTGATGCACACTATATGAATGGAATCTTGTAATTTTGAGTGGTTATGAAGATTTGTAACGAAGGAATCGAGAGAAAACTTTTATCTGACTGTTACCACAACAAGGAATATATCTTAAATTTAAATTCTTTCAAAAGAAATACTTACTCTAAAATACTTTAATCAAAATTCATATTGTAATATAATATGTCTATTAGGTTTTAATTTTTTTTCTTATTATTATCAAATGAGAATAATACTTTCATACAGAATTTTGTATAAAAATTTATTTTTAATTAAAAATATTTTTTCCCAACAACTCTGAAGTTAAATATACATAGTACACGTGAGAAATTGCTAGTCATTTAGTGTCGCATTGCAACTCGCAATAATATTTGTATGTGAACATTTTCTAATGTATTAAAACATCAAAGCAAGTCATAAACTTTCATATTTAAAATAGAAAAAAATATTGAAACTAGTTAGAATAAAAGAGAAGTTCGAAATTTGGATTTTCAATCGAAAAATGTAATGAGGTAAGAAAAGGAATGGTTTGGAAGGTATATGTTAACACTTTAAACGATAGATTTTCTTGAATAAATAATTATGACGAAAGAAACTTAGTAAGCAAAATTTTAATTTTTATTACATTTTTAATATAGATCTTTCTAAAAAAATAAAAAAAAATGATTAAGACTCTTTTGATTGCCTGTCGATAATAAAAGTGAATGGTCGCATTCCTATCTGTAGAATGTAGCTCTGCATTATTCGGTGAGCATGTGTTTCCCATATCTAATTACGTACATTTACTTTGCAGATTAGCAAACAGTTTATACCTTTTTTATAATTTTAAATTATTAATCATCCATTCATTAATAATCACAAATTGAGTTATTTAAATATATTTATTGAACTTATTCCAAAACATATTTATCAAATGAACAAGTGACCAACTATCATTCCAAACGATACAGTTCTAACAAGTATAACTCACCTTATATATAAAAATCAGACGAATATAAAGGAGAGCTTAGTTTTTATTAAAGTTGCACTAGAAGCAACACGAGAGCTATTGGCGACGGACCTCGTAATTTCGAAATGCGGTCAATTGACGAGGAAGAAACTTGAGACATAACATGCACACCACGCCAATGGGAGAACTTTAGACACCGACAGATTTAACATGCATCAGCCCCGGCTACACAGTGGGACTTTGACTGAATCAACAGCGCCATCTACGAATCCGAATCCATGACCACTAGGAACCGCGGACACAAATAAGAAGTTTAGGTTTAGGTTTTATTAACGTCGCAATAGAAGCAACACGAGGGCTATTGGCGACGGACCTCGTAATTTTGAACCACGCTCAAGTGACGACACGAAGAAGAAGAGATAAATACGTTTGATAATTCAAATAACAAAAACTGATATTAGAATGACCTTCCTTTAAAAACACTGCTACCTTTGGAAGATAAAGACGCATTATGAATAAATCCTGAAACTTAATACTACGGCAATTTACTTATGTTTGATACAAAATTTATGTAATGCATATTACTGTTTTGAGTGGTTATGAGGTTTTCTATTAATGAAAACTAAATAAAATTTAAATTCTCTATTGCAATATTGCAGAAATTATCGAAAACTTAAATATCTTGTTCAAAAGATATAATAAATTAATTAAAATTAAATTTATGCTGTAACATATTATGTAGAATATGTTAAAGAACAAAAAAGGTTTTTCAGTTTGTTTGTGTTATAAAAAATAAAGTAAAACTTCTAAGACTAGCACACCTTATATTTAAAAAAAAATCTTTTTTTAAATACCCCAAAAAAAAAAAAAAAAAAAAAAAAAAAAACTTATAAAAACGTAGCATTCGTAAGAAACTGATAGTGAGACTGATTAAGGTTATAATTATTATGAGTAATTTTATAGCATATATATAACAAGTAATTTCCTTTTCTAAAAGGTTTCAGTGATGACTCTTTGAAGGAAATTACATTCTTAGCGAAGAATTACGAAAATTCCAATTGAAAGATACAGCCCTAACTAGGTAATTTTTTAAAGCTCGCGAGTCTGTAAAATTACTACTCTTTGGATTGTAATGCTTTTCTAAATACAAATTAAAGTATATTTAGTTTTTGTGCATTATTGATGTATCGTATTTTCATTGTAAAATGAAATATGTTATTTAATACACGAGGTCTCTTTATTTTTTCTCAGAACTAAACATCACTATTCGAATTAGCTCTATAACAGTTTGTGTTGTCATACAGTGTACCACTAGAAATAACAGTAATGTTTTCATATTTAAAACATTAAAATTTCTCTTAAATTTTTGTAAGATTTTAAAGTGTTCTATTTTTCTAACACATTTGAATATTATTAAATAGAACTAAATATTCAATTCTCAAGAAATTACTTCTAAAATTCAATTCACAATTGAAGAGGTTAGCAATGAAATAAAAAATATATTGGTTTCAGAGAGCTTTAGAATATTAAGGACTGGTACCCCAAGAGAGAAGAGTATTTACTTGTATGAAAGAAAATGAGCAGAAACTTTAGTAACAGTTATTTTGCAGCTATTCGCGAACAAATATTTTTAAAAAAAATGGCATTTCTGTTGCTTTAGAGTAATAAAAAAAACAATTTTTGCATTCTTAATTTCAAAAGTGGCCGTAGCACGTTAGTAAAACAATTACTCTTATCATTCAAAATTGATTTTTACATATATTATTATCTCTTGAAAGTTAGTATATATAATATATCTTTGGTAATTTCTTAAATAATATATTTTAGACACTTTATTCACTGAAATTCAAATATTTTAAAAATGTTCAAAGAATAGTTTCCCTACAGAAGCAAGGAATTTAAATAATCTCATTCAAAGAAACAGAGAAGTATTGATTTCGATATTCTACACATCATTCTTCGTCTCTGGAATCATAGAGTAAGATCGGGCGTGAAACCTTCCGAACCAAAAGAAATAATATTAGAAGCTATCAATAATGTATTCCTTAAGACTTAAGTCCGATTCCGATATTTACTCTTTTAGAGTAAGATAAATTGATAGTAGTAGTTATATTTCAAAGTTTCAATTATTATTTTAATATTAAATTTACCTCAAAGGATTGAACCATTAGATATTACGGTTACATTTAGGATGTGATCTTAATAGATACTATAAAATATACCATCAGATTTAAAAAGATGGAAAAATCAAGTTTGCTTTTCTAAGTTGAGAATAGAATAAGTGACGATAAAAAAGGAAGAAATCAGAAGACAAAATAAATTTGCTTAAGTATTTTTTGCAGATTTAGCACTGACAGAAGCATTATTTGAAATCGCTATAGTAATGACAAAAACAAAATTAATCCTTCTTCTACAGCAGAGGAAATTGTTAAGTCTTGTCCCCTAATATTAACATGCCATCTTCAAGATAAAGGTACAGAAATGAAAGCAGATAAAAGTGCTCTATGGAGGGTTATGAGACGTATCTCTGCATGTATCAGGGGAATTGGAAAGCTTTTGCGTATATTTCTACCTTCTTTTCTCTAGCTTTGTAGGAATCAAAGTTCATATTTGGTGCTGCATTATTCAAGAACTTTAGGAAGAATTGATAATAACTTTAATGTATTTGAAGAACATGGCAATTTGGAGTCAGAACATCATAAAACAAGAAGATAAGTCATATTTGAAGAAGTAAAATCTACATAGAAAATTCTTAACCATCCAGTGGGTTCGATCTCTATACTTTCGTGAAAGGTGGTGCATATTTGTTGCATATGCTACCGTATTTTGGAATGTTAATAGTAAAATTTATTTGTAATATGTTAAAAATTAATAAGTATATTTTAATTAAAGGATATTTAGTAATAATAAAAGTGTATTTAAATAATATTAGGATGAAATGTAAAAAAAAACTCGTATAAGTTTTATAAAATGCCTAAATGCTACTGAAATTGCACGAAAATAAAAATAAATGATTGGTGATATATCGATTGAAATATTTACATTTCTCAATTAATAATTTAAAGATAATATGAAATTTAAAAAAATAATGAAATAAATTTATATAAAAAAAAGAAAATTCTGTTTCATTAACATTTCATTTCACTTAGCCTATTCTTCACAATTCTTCAAGGTTAACTCTATTTCCATGATTAACACGAGACAAATAAACCAAGCCCCAAAACGCTTCTATTTCTGCTCCATCCCTATTTCTAGCATCCTTCCAATGAGAGTATTTAGATTTCCCTAAAAACAAATATATTTATTTGTCTCTCCAACTATGATTTCGGTTATGCGTTCAGTAATGAGACATTTAAGTATATCCTAAATATTTTTTAAATCTATGGCTCGCCTGATTAATGCAGGATACATATATTGCGAGAGGATCGTTTTGATTTCTTGAATAGATTTTTCTATCATTCTGTTTCAACCATTTATGTTTCCCTTTTCTTTAAGGTGGGCATTTTATGCATTTGTAGATCTATCATCATTATCTTCATCTTCTGCATTACTTTCTGCACATATTCTGACTTCGAATAATTTTCTTTTTCTGAAATGTGTTCTTCTTTATCTGTATCATATTCATCTTAAACTTTGTCCTCATCACGGTCAGATAAAGGTATTTCTTATAGTCTCAAGGAAATTAGGATTCTTCATATTGAATATTTTTTTAATCCCGTAATAACTAAAAAAAAAAAAAAAAGAGCGGAAATACGTATTACATATCATGAGCTGTCACAAGTATGTGACAAATGCAGTGTCTCTATTACAATCCTAAAAGTTACTAAATAAAAAAAATTACATTTAATCATAATATTTAAGTCTAAAACAATAAACATATTGTATTACAACAAGGAAAATCAGATGTCACACATACTTACCCGATTGGTTGAGTATACCTCTAAAAGACAAAATGCAGATTTCCAGAGTCTTATTGACGTCTCGAAATCAAAACAGTAAGTAGGTCGTAAAACAGTAACTGAAAGTAAAAAACAGTAACTGAAAGTAAAACAGTGACTGAAAGTAGGTCGAAAAGAGCTACAAGAATAGCGAAGGAAATGAGCTTGTAGTGCTACCTGATATGAAGATATCAATCGAAACTGATAGGTAGAGTATCACAAACGCGCGACTACTGGAAAGTTAATGCAGTTTAAAGCAAACTCAACGGATTGTATACTGCCGGATTTAATCGATGATAGGTAATGTTTAAGGCTGAAATCTTGCTTAATTTTTTGATCATCTCATGTTAACATATCATCGCATTATACACCAAGTTGCAATGTTTCTCAAACCATTAAATATGCTACGTGTTAAGTTGTCGGTTGTGCACTGCGTGATTAATATTCACGCAATAGCCTGAAACAAATGAGAATTCTGAAAATATTGTGAATTCCTTTATTTCGATTATACAGTTGAAAATCTTAATTTTGCGTCGTGGTAGCTCTCTAGAAATCAGGTTCTATGAGTAGATTTTAGAAATTTAAAAATGTTGTTTTCTATTTTTTAGAACTGGAAAAGAACTACTTGATGAAAGAACCGTATTATTTAAAAAACAAACTGCTTATTTGATTTTGCATTTTTGGATCAAAATTGCTCAAAAAGTTGAATTATTGCAAGATACCTTAAAAGACATTTTGCTGATTTTGCTAGAAAATACAGGTTAGAAATTTGACAGGTTTTTGCATTTGGTCTTATATTATGACGTTTTAAGAAATTAGACTGCGGATTTGAAATCTTTGTGTTCATCTAAATTATTTATGTATGACACGTTATCATTGAATAAATGTGTATCATTATCTGCTTAAGTTAAAACTTTTACTCTCATATCTTTATATATGTGTAAAATTTCTTTTTGAGTTTGAAAATTTATTCTCATCAATATATTTGGAAATGTACAAGAAATTATATATTGAACAATGCAGAGACTTCAATTTGAAACTTTTTAAAACTTCTCTTAATGTAAGGGTGATGATATGCTTAGTGTACATTTGCTGTAATAAAAAGACAACTTTCCATAACAAATGTCACTTTTCCAGACATGAACTTTTAGATTCTAAGACGCGATACGAGCACTGAAAATCAGACAAATTTAATGATTTCAAGAATGAGACTTTTTCCAATGGCAGCTCTTGCAATTGCATTCCGTGTAGTTAAAAGAATGAAGACCAATAACGATTCCGAGAGAAAGGTAAAATCTTTTAGACAAAATTGAAATATAACATTTCTGAGTGCTCTTTATATAAAAATATAGCGCCTAACAAAACATGAAAACGCATTCTAAAACAAATTGGGTAAGGAACAAGTTACAAACTGTATACTTTTCATAGCAAAATATATGCAATGAATCTTATAGTTTTGAGAGGTTATAAAGTTTTCTATCAATTATTTTCAAGAAAATTAAATTCCTTTTAAAGAAATTATTAATCTAAAACACTTTTATCGAAAATCATATTGTAATATAATATGTCTATTTTTTTTTAAAAAAAATTTTAATTTTATCAAAAGAGAATTATACATTTATAATGAATTTTATGAAAAAAAAAAATTCTGAATAGCTTAGAATTTAATTAAATATAGCATACGTGAAGAGTGCTATTCAGGTAGTGTTCCATTGCAACTCGCAATAATATTTTTTGTGAACTTTTCCTATAATTTTAAGACAACAAAGCAAGTCATAAACCATAATATTTATAAATAGAACAAAATATTGAATCTTCTTTGAATAAGAGAGAAGGTCAAAATATGAATTCTCATCCGAAAAAAAAAAAAAAAACAGCGGGGTAGGTAAATCATTGGTTTGGAATGGTTTTAGTAATATTGGACATGATCGTATCAAGTTTTTCTCCCTTACCAGTAATCGAAATTTTTAAATATACATATGGAACGGATATCCAAGACACACAAGCAGCAGATTAAGAGAACAATGTTGAAAGAAACAGAAAAATATTTCTTTTAGTATGTAGTGCGTATTTCTAATTGGTAGATCATAAAGCTTATAAGTTTGCCATAGTAAACATTCGAACCTGATAGATATGATAAAAAAATTATCTATTCCACAAAAACCAATTAAAGATATATAAACTATTCGAGTAAGAAATATCTATGTTTGTAGCTAGTTTTGATATCATTTTATTTAACAATAATTCATTACAACACCTAAATATATACTTCCAGTAATAAAGAGCAACATTAGACTTTCGTAATTTATTTACGACGTGGAAAAATGATTAATTTTTTCTTTTAATTTTGTCACTTAAAGATCTATGGTCTTTTTCGATTAAATATGTACAACTAAGGTAAGTTCCAATTTATTTAAAGCCATTGAATTCAATTCTTTCTATATTATTATACTTGATGAAATCACATTTCGAAAATAGTTTAAGCTATGATTCTTAATCTGAGGCAAAGGTGGGTTTTTTTGTAAAACAATTATATACAAAGAATGTTCGCAAAATGGGGTAGAAAAAGACAGGAAAATATTTTGTACAGTAAAAAAATATATGAGGTATGACAAGTGAAGTGTTTTCTTATAATTCACAAGTGGACAGGTCTTTTTTTTTAGTTCTTATGTTACGACGGTTTGACAAATCAGACAGCGCATTTGAAATCCCTGTGGTCATCTGAAGTAGTTGTATATGGTACGTTAACAATAAACAAATTCGAGTCAATATATTCTTAAGTTGATAATTGTAAGCTCTTAGCTTCATAGATATATATGTAAAATTTAATAATTTAATGCTATCAATATATTTGGAAATATACAAGGGATATTACAATTCCACACATAATTATATACATTCAGTAACAGAGAAAACATGCTACATTAAGGCCTTATTTACGGTGGGGTAACTTTTCAATTTTTCATTTTAATTTTGACAAAGAAAGAACTACTGTCTTCTTCGATTAAATGTCTACAATAAATATTAGTTCTATTTTTACTTACTAATGTTGAATCCAAATTTTTCCATATGATTGCTCTTGATGATATCGCGTTTCGAAAATAGTTTAATCAACGAAACTTAAATTTAAGTTCATGTTCCTATTTTATTGATTAAACAAAAGTAAAAGAAATTAACATACTCTCTTTTCCATAAGTATGTATCGTACCAAATTTATTTGATAGAATTCTTTTTTTTTTTAAAAAAAAATAAATATTTTACACAGATATGAAAAAGAAAAAAAATATATATATTTAGTTAAACAAACTTCATTCAGTTTACAATAATTTCACTTACACAATTTAAAAGCATTACCAAATGACCTCAAGCTAAAAATTTGAATTGAGAGTGACAAGTTAAATTTTATCCAATTCACAGGCATTCCGCTTTTTGCTTGATAAAATATCAAATCTTTTCAAACCGGACGATAAAAGGTCGTGAAAAGTGATTAGCTTGCGAAAACATAGAAAAAATAGCTGCATGTTGTGAGCTTTGACACCTCTCCACCCTCAAACTCTAGAAGCCCTCAGGTCTTAGGAAGAAAAGGCGGTCAATACATTAAATTTTAGAAACTCAACAAAAGCTAAATTCGAGAAGATAATACGTCAGCAGTCATGAACTTTTAAGTCTGCCCAATGTCATTTTATCATCCGTGGTATTTTTATGCATCGTTCGAGAGTGGTGACAGCTAAAAAGTTTCGTGATCATCCTTTAGCGGTTTCAAAATTAAAAGGTCCTGTCATCAATACCTCTAGTGTTGGCTTTTCAAAACGTTAACAAAACAGTCATAATCACTCGAAACAACAAATAGATGATTTAAACGGAAGCATTCAACGAAAGTATCTGTGTTGAGTAGAAAGCATATCTGCAGCATCACGATCATGATGACCACTTCATTCTGGCCATTCATGTCAAAATGGCAGCAGTAGTCTAAGAAATTCCGGTATGAATTCCCCGACTTACTTCTATGAGTAGACAGACCATTAACTGTCCTAGAAACATTCTTGATGTAACCTAACTGGAATTGAAATTTTCGTTCTAGAAAAGTTATTTTTCTAAAAAATGTTATTCACAAAGAATGTAGCCAAAGGGGAGTAAATAAAGACACAAAATACTTTGTACTGTAAAAATATTAAATGAAAAATGAATTAAATTTCTTATAATTCAGAAGCTGAAAAGTTTTTGCATTAAAACACTCCTTATGACGGTTTTGACAGGTGGACTGCAGCTTTGAAATCGTTCATCTGATTATTTATGTATGGTACGTTGGCATTGCGCCGCGGCCGTATATTTGTATCATTATCTATGGGTTAAAAATGTACTCTCTCATATCTATATATACATGCGTAGAATTTCCTTTTAAAGATCTGAAATTATTGCCATCAATATATTTGGAAAGTACAAGGAATTATGTATTCTAACAATACATGATTTCAATTTAGAACTTTTCAATGTTCTCTTAACGTAGAGATAATAAATGAGTTAATGTTCATTTTCTGTAGCATCTAAGAGCACTTTCCAGTAACACATGTCAATTTTCAGATCTGACTTATGTACAGATCCTCAGACACATTGCCCATATTGCATTGTAAAATTGACAACGATTTAGCTTGGTTTCTGAATGAGACTTTTGTTTGATGTTCTTGCAATCGCATTCCGGTGTTGCCTAAGAGGGTTGAAAGTAACGAGTTCAAGGAAATAAGAAAACCGATTGTTACAAAAGATAAAGAATAGCATTTCTGACGTTCTCAATTTAAAAATACAGCGGTCTCAAAGAAGAGACGCATTCTAAAAGAGATTGTTTGCAAACTGAATATAATTTATACCATATATCTTTTGGCAAAAATGTAATGATCTTCTCCTTTTGAGGTGGTTATAAAGTTGACTAACAACGAAATGTGAGAGAAAAATTTATCTCTCTTTTACCCCCCAACGTAAGAATATATAGGAAATTTAAATTCACAAAAATTTCACTCTAAAATTCTTTTATCAAAATTACTTCTAGATTTACCCTTATATCTATTAGCTTCTTAAAAATGTATTTCTATTGTTATCAAAGTGAATAATAGCATTCATACAGAATTTAAAAAAATACTTATTCTTATTACAACTACTTTTCCTATCAGCGTTGAAGTTAATTAAGTTATAGCATACGTGAAAAGTGCTAAGTCAAACACATGTTCCATTGCAACTAGTAACAGTATTTGTATGGTGTTTTTGTTCACTAAAAAATATATAATGTATGACATGTGAAGTGTTTTCATCTAATTCACAAGTTGAGTCTTTTGTACCAGATCTTATGTGATGGTTTGACAAATCGGACTGCATTTGAAATTCTTTAATAATACATCCTGAAAACAGTTATGTATGTTTTGTTTAACATTGAACAAATTTGTGTCAATATTTTGCTTACGTTGAAACTGTAAGCATATCTTTATATATATGTAAAATTTCATAATTTCTTTTACCAATATATTTGAAATATACAAGAATTTTACAATTTAACTAAATAAATATACATTCAGAAACAAGAAGCAAAAAACTAGAATGGCCTTATTTAAGACATTAGTAAATTTTCGATTTTTTTCTCTTTTAATTTGACAAGAAATAACTATTGTCTTCTTCGATTAAATGTCTAAAAAAACAAGATTAATTCTATTTTTTATTTTACTATTGAATCAAATCATTTTTTATAGTTGCACTTGATGAAATCACGTTTTCGAAATAGTTTAAGCTAGATACTTTAAATTTAGCCTGTTTTTTTGATTTAACAAAAGTAAAAATTTAAAACACTCTCTCTTCTACAAGTAAGTCTCTCT
>BMAW01043290.1:0-17944 GCA_019974015.1 Nephila pilipes | reverse complement strand
ATTGCCTGTCGAAAATATAAAAATGAATGGTCGCATTCCTATTTGCAGAATGTAGTTCTAACTTGTAAGGTGAACATATTTTTTCAATATCCTTCTTAACATTCATTTATTTTTCCAATTAGCAAAAATTTTATACTCTTGATAACATTTTTTGTTAGTGATCTTCCATTCATTAATAATATCAAATTGAATTATTTAAACATATTTAAGGAACTTATTCCGAAACAAATTTATCAAGTAGTCAAGCGACCAACCATCATTCCAAACGATACAGTTCCAACAAATACAACCCACCTTATTTCTAAAGAGCAGACGAATATGACTGAAATAAGAAGATAGTTTAGTTTTTATTCACGCCGTTCTAGAAACAAGACGAGGGCTAATTTGCGACGGACCTAGTAATTTTGAACTGCGGTCAGTTGACGAGGACGACACCTGCGCTGGCACCCTCCTCTCATAAGATCCACAACACGCAAAAGGGAAGTCTTTGGGCAACGACAGATTTAATGTGCATTAGCCCCGGCTACTCGGCGGGTCTTTTGCGGCCAAGGATCAACCCTCTGACGTAATCAAAACCGACGGCCACGAATCCGAATCTGCGACCACTAGGCTTCCACGGCCACAAATAAAAAGAGAGAAATACGGATTATAATTCAAAAAACAAAAACGATTGTTTTTAATGATCTTCCTATAAAAACATTGCGTCCTTTTGAATATAAAGACGCATTCTATAATAAATCCTGAAACGTAATTCTACGGCATTTTCTTACCATTTGATACAAACTTTATATAATGCATATTACGATTTTGAGTGGTAATGAAGTTTTCTATCAATGGAAGCTAAATAAAATTTAAATTCCATATTGCAGTATTGTAGAAAATATCGGAAACTTAAATAATATCTTCAAAAGATTTAGTAAAATTTATATTGTAACTTATAATGTAGAATATGCTTAAGAACAAAAATACCGGCATGTGTTATAAACTAAAATAATACTTATAAGATCATCACGCCTTATACTTGAAAAAAAATCTTTTTTTAGTTACGCCATAAAAAAGCATATAAAATCACAGCATTTCTGAGAAACTGATAGTGAGACTGATTAAGGTAATAATTATTATGCGTAATTTTATAGCATATGCATATATATAACAAGTAATTTCACTTTCTAGTAGGGTTCATTGATGGCTTTTTCTATGAAATTCCAGGCGTAGCGAAGAATTACGAAAATTCCAATTGAAAGATACAGCTTTTTCCTAGATATTTTTACACACTTTAAAATTTACACTTATACACAATACACTTTATAATTTCAAGTTTTCACAAATTTAGACAGTTGAATCTATCAGTGATGAATTGATCAGCAATACTGAATAACTTTATTTAAATCTTTGCGTGCGTTTAAAAATTGTACTTCCATATATTTTTATAAGAATAAATTTTTTTTTAAGTTTCAAAAGAGAGAATATAAACAATGTATATAGAAATGTACAAAGATTTGTATATTTAGCAATATATTGGTCTCAAATTGAAACTTTATCAACCTTTTTCTAGCTATAACGATGATATCTAGTTGAATCTACACACAATAACAAAAAATAAAAACACAACTTTGCAACCAAGAGGAGTTGTCTTATAGCGACAAAAATTGGTAGATAGGGAAATTATATATATAAAAGAAAATAATTAAAATTTCAGAAAAATTAATGATTTACTTCAAGGTTACATAGTCATAAAGTAACGAGCTCAATAAGGTGTAGACTCACCTATAGCCTAGATGCAGGCAGTCTCACGACGTGGAATAGATTAATAAGGCTTCCTTATGGTTTACCGCGGTGTTTCATGCCAAATTGTCCAATTTTTGGGCTAGGTCATCCACATTCCCTCGTAGATGCAGTCGCCTACCCTTCATATTCAAGACATGTTCGATTAGAGAGAGATCTGACTGGCAAGGGAATTATTTGACAAGCTGTAAGACAGTTCATAGCAACACGTCTTGGATGTGGTCTGGCATTATATTGCTGAAAAATAACGCCAGGGTACTGCTAAAGGAGCGGTATTAAAACATGTGTCAAAGTACCCTCGATGTAACTCTGTGCTGTAAGTCTGCTTCTAATGACGACCAAAGCACTCCGGCTATGAAGAGAAATGACACTTCAGACCTAGTTGAGTGTCTTTTTGGCGAACTATAGTGAAAGCAGGATCGGCACGCGGCCCTGGGCGTCTCCAGACACGTCTTCGTTGTTCGTCAAGACACAGTTGAAAGCGGAATTTGTTACTAAAATTTAGGTAACGGTACTTACGAGCGTATGTTTTGCTCTATCAGCCGACCGTAGATGGTCGTAGTGGACACTCGTGTGGGGGTTGAACGTCTGAAGCAAGATAACGATGAATCAGAAGCTGTGATAGCTGATGTGACAATCACTATGTTCTACCGATCTGTAGTGGCCTCAGGTCGTTCGCTATCATCGTGACGCTAAAATTTGCCATTGTCTTCCCAGTTTTGCCAGGTTCTTCTAATCGCAGCATCGTTTTGATTCTCATGAAGAGTGATTCTCCGATTTGCCCAACCTGTCTCTTCCAATCCAAAGGTATGTCTTCTTTAAAATTCTGGCTGTTGTTGGTAATGAACTCGAAACCTGAAGCGAAGCCCTTTTTTCGTAGTTGAGAGATATCCTATATCGCAATGCAGCACAAAGTTTACCATCAGATTGCTAATCGCTTTTTATATTCACCTACTGATAGTGCAGATGTGGTACGCTAACTCTGTAAAAGCTGTAGTTCCCGCTATTAAATTATTGGACTCCAGATTTTAATCATTTGCATGTCCGTTCCAAATGTCCTTACAAATGAAACTTCATTACAATCGGGGAACTCCTTCACGGTTCGCTGTTTTCTTTTTTGTTATAGTGTGTATATCTTTATCAATCGAAAGAGACGTTTCCATAAAAATTGTCTTTTTTCCGTACTGGAAGTTTTACATTCTTCGATAAATGCTACCCCAACAAGAAATTTTAAAATTTGTCTTGCTTAATTTTATTTGAAGAATGAGATTTCTTGGAATTAAAGTTCTTATATTTCTTATCCATGTATTAAAATGAAAGACGGTTAAGAATGATCCAGAAAGAAGAAAAAACCATCGATGCAAAATTACATTTCTGCGTTTCCTTCATTTAAAATCATAGTTTTCTCCAAAAAATGAAGACACATTGTAGAACAGATTACAGATTTTGAAAAAGCAAATGTAAAATTGCATTTATAGTAAATAAATGCGTTGTTATTTATAGTTTTGAGTGGTTATGAGGTTTTCTATCAATGGAAACTAGAGAAGATTTGATCCTTTTATTGTGTGTGCACCTACGTTGAATATATCGAATACTTAAATTCTTTCAACAGTAAGATTTACTAAAATATCTTAATTTCAATTAATAATGTAACACTTTTTTTCGGTCATTTTTAAGAAGAAATGCTTCTCCTGTAGTGTAAAAATAAATAATACTTTAAAAAAAATCAGATTCTTAAAAATAAAATTTTTTTAGTAACACTATAAAATAATTTCTATAATTATATAATACTGGACACAGTACTACGGAAACCAGGAGAAAAGTGTTATTAAACATAATTATGTTAAATTCAAAGAATATATATATATATATATATATATATATATATATATACTCCAGATCTACTTGTCCCTTCAACTGACCTATTTATCTCTCTACAAATATTTTAGAAACAGAAGCTACCAAGCAAAAGTTGACATATTCGACTTTAATAAAAAAGATCCTTTTTCAAACATAATGCTAACACCAAACTATTTCTTAGCAAAATTTCATTAAATTTAATAAAAATGAATTATATTCTTACAATCCATGAACGAACATATATTTTTGTTTCGGTAGACATTATTTTATCACGGTTTGACAAAATTAGATAGCGGAAATCAGATAGATGTTGGCATGTATTCCTGTTACATATGATACAGGATAATAAATAAATTTTTGGTATTATTTACCTTTATTTAAAAATAGCCTGCACTCTTAGTTTTATAAATATATAATATATATTTTCTGAGAAAGAATATGGTTAATTTCCTTTAAAATGTGAACCCATTTCAAAATGTAGGGGGAAAAAAACACCTATCCGTTGCATTGGAATTAACTTTTTAATCTACTACTCTAGATAGAATAATGATTCCTCTTTTAATATATATTTTTAGTAGTGAAAGGACTTTATTCCAAAACAAGGGTAATTTTCCTCTGTAAAAGATTGTAAATTCTGCAACATACATTGCCCCAAAATACAAGAGAAAAAAATAAGGCGTAATTAATGATTATAAAAATTAGAAATACAACTTTGTTTAACACTCAAGTGTCGAAAATGTCTCCTCTAATTCAGAAATTCTGCGAAAAGATCTAGTGGTCCACTACTATCCATAGGAATATAGATGCTACAAATACGTACCATTCATTTAAAGTAATAACGAATGGAAACATTTTTAGGAAAAAGAAAACGATCTCGTAACTCACCTTCCAAACTTTTCATTCTAGATGGATCTCATTTGATAAATACAGAGTTCTTCATATTGTGAAAACGCATTTTAGAATAAATATAAATTATCTGCCTTAGGAATATATATTGAACAGGCCCTTTAGTAAGAAATACATGCTGGTTTTTTTTTCCCATTTGTGAGTGTTTTGAAACTTTCTCACGATGAAAACTTAAAGAAATTTTATATAATTATTACATTAACGTGGAAAAAAAATTCTATAGTAAATCTGACTAAAATATTTCAAACTAATTTATATTCGTTGCATTTTATGTAGATTTAATTTAAGAAAAAAAAACGTTTCCTCTCTTATAATAAGATAATAGTTTAAGATGATTAAAACCCCTTACAACTAAAAAAATACATTTTCTAATAAAGCTTATATATATATATATATATATTATAATTATAGTGTACAAAAGAAGGTACTATAGAGACTGGAAGAAAATGCTAACAATTATAGTAATTTCGTAGTTTTCACATATTCATTGTTTACAATTTGTAATAGGGTACACTTATTCCAGTCTATGAAAAGTTACAGTTGTAACAAAGCATTACAAAAATTCAATGTAAAGGATATATTCAGTTTATACATACATTATAAAACTTGCAAATTAAGCTACAATTTCGCATAGTGTTTTTTTATTAAGTACACATTTAAGTACACTTCCATTCGTTATGAATTATGAATGTTTTTTTGTTTCCTCATATAAAGAAAAAATGTAATTTATTGTGAGATGTTTCTTTTTTTTTAGAGCGAAAGATTTAAACATTACCATTAGGTTTAACAATGTAAATGCTCACTTTGAGAGTTAGGGTAGAACTGAAAAAGTTTTAGCACATGTATTTCAAATATTAAACAGTTTCTTTAAATGTTTTAGTAATTTTCAAACATTTTGTCTATTTTATGTTCATCAGACAGTGCAAAATACTCAATTTTCTTCAATAATTCAATTATGTGATAACGTAATATATTCGATTCACAATCGAAATGTTTATTTAAGAAATAAGATTTTGATTGGGTATTGAGAGATATGGTACAGTATAAACTGGTATCAAAAGAAAGAAAAGTATATTTTGCGTGAAAATGAGTAAACAAATTTTGCACTTGCTATTGAAGTAACACTGCATAGGTTTGCGAAAAAAAATTAAAAGAGATTAACATTTTTAAATGTATTTCAGTAATAAAGATCCAGTGCTTTTATATTAAGCTTCAAAAGTGGGCGTACATATCATTTCAAAAACTGTTTTTTTTATTCAAAATTTCTTTATCATATTTTTTTTTAATTTTTTTTATAAGCAAATATGATCAAAAGGTGTACAAATGAAAACGTACAAAAAGCCGGAAAAGTGTAACCTTTAACAAATTTGCCTAACTTCTATGGGAAAACGAAACCAAACCTCTGTGCATGCGAACGGGGTCTCTTTGGTAGATCGGAGCATGTGCGGGTGCCCGCATACTCAGGAAAAAGCTGAAGCTCTTTTAAAGAGCACCGTCCAATTGCGGCAGTGCGTCCATAGGACATGATGGTGCTCACGTTGCAAAATTTGACGGTTGACTAGAAGCGACGTGTTATCTGATTTCTGAGAGCAGAAGGTGATAAACCAGCCGCTGTATATCGCCGGATGGCAATCGTAAATGGGGAAAACTGCCTGTCTTCAGGATCACATACATATAACTAGAAAAGTTCAAGAGTTAGAAACTTGACCATCAGCCCTTCAGCCCCGACATGCCACCCTAAGACATCCATTTCTTCGGTTCAATCTGAAATTCAACTGAAAGCGAAACACTTCAACTCGAACGGTGAACTCAAGAACGATGCACAGGTCTGAGACTCGTCTTAGTACTGCTATTTGTTGCCCTCTAACCATCTGTGTGGATGGTGGTATAAATTTTATACCACTTAGTTTCAAATATGAAACGAATACTTTATATATTTTATTTTGAGTAGTAAGCAATATTTACATAATGTTCCAAATATGTCGCTTAGTTAGCTGAGGAAATTAAAATTTTCAATTCATTTCCGAAACATTTCTGGAAGGTATAAAACAACTATATCTTAAGAAGATTCATTACAATCAATGAATAATTTTCATAATTACTCTGTTTGGTCATGTCATCTATTTTAAGTAAATTACATCGTAAGATCCATTTGAAGATAAATGTGTGAGAAAGAAAGGTATTATACAGACATTGTTGAGGTGCTAAATATGTGGATACAAAGCATACCGCAGCCCCTAAAAGAGTTAAGAGAAATCAAAAAAAGAATTAATACACTGCTCCCTAGGCAATAGCATTAGAAGAACTCAGATAATAAAAACACGGGAAATATTTTGAAAGACATTTCGAGAAACTGCACAATTCAACAGGAGTGTTACACTGTCACAGAATACTCTACCATTCAAGTTATTATAAAGAGCTTTCGTTAGTATTTACATCTGCAAGCATTCATTAAAATCTATTAAGTCACTAAATTAAGTTCTAGTCGCACAAATATAATGCTCAAATAACGAGGAGAAAGAATAAAATTCTTATCAGGTTATGATATTTCTTAAATCATGAAAATATGTTCTTTCTCTCTCTGTCTATCAACTCTCAAAGCATTTTTAATCTAGTTTTAAGTCATTACTCGATAATAATCTTACCAGTGTGCTCAGCTTTGAATAAGTTAACTTTTGTAACGATCTAGATTCGAGTGATTTATTTGTCTTTGGTTCAATACGACAGATCTAGGATACGTGTTCCGTAACAATCTATGCAGGTGACTATCGTCTACTGCTTCTACGAACTGTTAATCACTTCTACCACCATTAATAAAATAAGTGCTAACTCTAATATTATTAAGTCACCCGGAAAGTTTTGTACGTTTGTGAAGTGATCTACCAAAACGATATCTTATTGAAACAAATTAATAAAAAAATGAGAGCTTTCTTAATTATGCCTAATGCCGTTTCAAATTAAACGATTTGCAGTTCTCTACAATTCATTTCAAATTGTGCAACGTTACGTTTTTCCTGAAACAGCGAATTAAAAACAAAGAATTTTTCTTACCGTGGAATACTTAGTTTCACAACTTTATTAGTTCTTCTATACTTTGGTGAAATATATATAAATAAATCGACAGTAAAGAAGTTGACTATAAGTATATTGTAAATTTAATTGAAAAATTTAAGTGCACGCGTCCCCGCCTACGTAGATGGCATAAAATATCCTTGTTAGTTATAAAAAAGGTTATCATGATTGACAAATTTGAATGCAGAAACACACTGTTAATTTGAAAATTGTTCGCTGTTACTTCTCGAAGTAGTCCAGAAGCATAACGGCTTTAACATCCCAAAATTCGGTCGAAGACACCGTCTTTACCTTCTTTGGAAAATAATCACAATTCCATTGTTTTTTCAATATCTGATTTTTTAAAGTAACGTATCGATTGAAAAGTCCCCGGCCTGACACATTGATGGCGATACTAGAATTAAATCCATATGTTTTTTAGTTAGCCCTCACCCTCAAAAGATGCGGGTATAAATTTGACTGTAGTCGGATCATTAGTTTGTGAATTATAGCATTTTGGGTGAAGTAACTTTTGTTATTGTGAAAAAAATGGATAAAAAGGAATTTCGCGTGTTGATAAAATATTGCTTTTTGAAGGAAAAAAATACAGTTGAAGCAAAAACTTGGCTTGATGTCGGACACTGCCCCAGAAAAATGAACCATCAAGGATTGGTATGCTAAGTTTAGACGTGGTGAAATGAGCACCGAAGACGGTGAACGCAGTGGACGCCCGAAAGAGATTGTTACCGACGAAAACAATAAAAAAATCCACAAAATGATTTTGAATGACCGTCAATTGAAATTGAATGAAATAGCAGACACTCTAAAGATATCAACTGAACGTGTACATCATATCATTCACGAATATTTGGGTATGAGAAAGCTCTGTGCAAAGTGGGTGTCGCGCGAGCTCACTTTTGACCAAAAACAACGACGAGTTGATGATTCGGAGCAGTGTTTGAAGATGATCAAGCGTAATAAACCCGAGTTTTTGCGCCGATATGTGACAATGGATGAAACATGGCTCCATCATTTCACTCCGAAGTCCAATCGACAGTCATCCGAGTGGACTGCACACGATGAACCCGCTCCAAAGCGTGGGAAAACGCAACAGTCGGCTGGCAAGGTTATGGCGTCTGTATTTTGGGATGCGCATGGAATAATTTTCATTGACTTCCTTGAAAAATGAAGGACCATCAACATCGATTATTACATAGAGTTATTGGACCGTTTGAAGGACGAAATCGCCGAAAAACGGCCGCATAATTTAAAGAGAGTGCTTCTTCACCAAGACAATGCACCGTTTCACAAGTCAGTGAAAACAATGGCAAAAATCCATGAATTAGGCTTCGAATTGCTTCCTCATCCAACGTATTTTCCAGATCTGGCCCCCAGCGACTATTTCCTGTTCTCAGATTTCAAAGAATGCTCGCTGGGAAGAAAATTTCTTCGAATGAAGAGGTGATCACCGAAACTGAGGCCTATTTTGAAGCAAATGACAAATCGTACTACAAAAATGATATCGAAAAGTTGGAGGGTCGCTATAATCAGTGTATCACCCTTGAAGGGAATTATGTTCAATAAAAAAAAAACTAATTTTGTTCAAAAAATGTATTTTACTATGGTAGGCCATTGACTTTTCAATTGACCTTTTATATGGAGGACCATAAGACTTATCGACGCTTATAGCTCGAAAATTTAACGCAGGAAGCAATCAAACAATTATTTCGCCTTAAATAGTTGCCAAGTCAAACTAACTTACGAATTATTGCTATACTTGGTATCATTTAACAGATAGAACAAAGCATAAGTTATTCCAAATTGCCTTAACAACGCCATCTATCGTTAAAACTGTACAGTTTTTGAGTATTTAAGTGTATATTGAACGCAAATATATTCTTGTATGATTTGTCTGCATAGAAATATACTTCTTAGCATTTATTCATTTCAAACTGAAAAACATTTAGTTTCAATGTTATGTAAAGTATATATAATTAGCATTATGTTTTAAAATATTTCTAAGTAACAATTTATATTTTTTACTGAATTTAAATTTTTATAGTATTAAAATATAACAATTTCGTCTTCATGATAAATTTCTTATCAAACTGGAATTAACGTACTTTGTAATTATTGCTATAACAAACTTTTTTTTGCATTTTTCATCGAAAAAAAAATTGTTTAGAAATAAACCATGCTAAAAGTTTAAAGTAGTTTTTGCTTGAAATTTAGAAATTCTCTTTCAAATTTAAGAGGTACATGTATCAGCAATATCTTAAGTACCAAGAAACATTATCAAGTTTAATAAAAATATATATCAAGGAAATATAAGAAAAACATTCTCAAAAAAGCGTTTCTTACGAAATTTCAGAACAGATTTAACAATAGAACATATTCAGTAGGAGTGAAAATTTTAAGTTGCTTAAAAATATTTCACAATAATCATTTTTCTTTCACCTTTCAAACCGGAAGACGGAATTTGGGGATAACAAAATATGCTTTGCCTCACCTGTGAACCTTCAAAACTGGAGAAAAAGTGGTTAACTCCCAGTCCGACTTCAACAGGATGATAATTTGTAATGATTGGGCCAGAACATCTCAAATTGTGCTAGGTGTGCCCATTCATACTTCACAGTCGTAAATTAGGACGCTAATTCACGTCGGATATCCTCAAGACGTCCGTTTCTGAAAACTGGGGCTGACGCATATTGAAATGTGCTTGACCTTACCGGTCATACACAGCGACCGGAGATAAGAAAGCTAAATCACATTCCGATTTCTTTAAGATAGCCATTTTAGGTGAGCAGGCTGATGATCGGAAATAATTCTTAATTTCATTTTCTTTATGGAAATTCGAAAACAAAAATTCGAATCTTTAAATACATATCAGAATAAAATTATCGGCTGTATGGATAAAAGGGAATCGTTTCGACTAGTATAAATTTAATTTTCAAAACTGACATGCTCCCCAAAAATAATATTTTTAGCAATAGAATAAGTTATTACATTTTTATAATTATAAAGGAATATACATGTAGCAAATAATATGGGACAATAGCATTTGTAGCTCTATATCTCAAAAAACTAAAACCTATGGAAAATATTATGCAATTTCCTAGAAAAATTAATTTTCTCTATATACATTTTGTTGACATAATTTATTTTTAGTATTTTAATTTTCAATGTTAATTTATTGAGTTTCAATTCATTTTTATACTCAATAACTTAAGTGCACTTAAGGTATCCGTACACCTTCGAAGAAAAGTTTTTGAAGTACATTGATATTTGCTATCAAAATATATTTTAATGCTAAAATATAATCTCAAGCTATAATAAAACATTTAATTCATTCAAAAAAATAATAAAATTGGAGTGGAGAACATAGTGCAAATAGTATATAAATTTACTGTCAGAATAACGCACATAACTCAAAGGCAAACAAAAATTTTCTGTAAATTTTATCTTATTCATCAATAACATTCTTGAGGGCTGGTACTACTTTCATTAGTTAAATCTTATTACGACAATTTTTATTGTGTTTCGAGTCAAATAACAATACAAAATCAAAAATAAGTTTCAACAATACATGATTTACACCTTCGTTACTAAAAAATATATCAATTTTACAACCATGAAAGTACTAGGAGTTCTTTAAAAATATATAAAGAAGAAACTTGCAAAATTTAAATTAATTTGTTTCATAACTGTTTCTGATATCTACGTTGGCATATGTAAATATGTCGAGAAAACTCATTTTAAGAAAAATAAAAAAAAAATAAATAAATAAAATAAAAAAAAAACTTTCAAATGCAATTTTTAATAATAAACATAATAAAATATATTTAAAATGCCCCAGATTTATAAATAACTCCTCCTTTCCTTTTTAATACATTAATTTTTCCCCCTATGAGCTCTTATTATTTTTCTACGCTGCTTTACATTTGAAGTTGAATGACGTTCAGCATCAAAAATGGGACAAATATCAAGATATTTGTATGATTTTAAAGTATAATAACCAACTGCTATCCAAGACTCACAAGCAATGGAATAAACGAAATAGGTTGAAAGGAACAGAACAAAAATTCTTTCAATATATAGTGCATATTTCTAATCAGTCATTGATAAGAGTAATACGTTTAAGTAAATAATTTGTAAACCCAATAACATATGATAAAGAATAGTTATCTATATGAAAAGAAATCCATAAAAGATATTTAAGTTATTAGATTACGAAATATCGATGTTTGTATTTAGATTGAAATTCAATTATATTTATATATTACGACACCAAATATATACATCCAGTAAGAAAGGGAAAAATTCGAAATTCTCACCTAATTTATAACGCGGAAAAATGTTCGATTTTCAATCTTTTAATTTTGTCAATGAAAGAGCCATGGTCTTCTTCAATTAAATATCTACAACAAAGAACAGTTCCATTTGAATTTAATAGTGTTGAATTCAAATCTTCCATATGATTTCACTTGATGAAATAGCGTTTCGAATATAGTTTAAGCTACGATACTTAAATTCAGGCACAGGTGCCTATTTTTTTAACTACACAAAAGTAAAAGTTTTAAAACACTCTTTTCAAACATAAGTAAGTTCCGTTCTCAATTTATTTCGTAGAATTATTATTTTTAAAAATAAATACTTTAAACAGAAAAGATCAAAAAAAAAAAAAAATAAGTCAAACACAAGTCATTCAGTTTGTATTATATTTCCTAAAACAAATGTAAAATCATTTCCAAATAACCTTATGATAAAATTTTTACTTGCTTGTGACAATTTACCTCCAATTCAAATCTCAAAGGAAAAAAAAAATTCGCAATCATTACGTCATATGCACATCTCTCCTTACTTGGTACAAAATAAAATTCTGTTTGAACTAGACGAGAACAGGTGGAGAAAAGTGGTTAGCCAGCAAAAACATAGAAAAAAAAGCAGCATGCTGTGAGCTTTGAACCCCCCAACCTCTAACTCTAAGCCGAGTTTGAATCTTAGCAAAAAAAATAGGTCATACATTAAAAATTTTAGAAACCCAACGAAAAGTCAATTTCGGAAGATAGCGTCAGCAGCCGTGCAAGTTAAATCTTTCCGAGTCACTAATCCTCCCGTGATATTTTTTGGATCATTTTACAGGGTGTTGCCGGCTAAAGTTGAGTCCCTCACATGGTTCAAAATTAAAAGGTCTGTCTCCAGTACCTTTTGTGTTAGTTTTCACAGTTGGAAAATTCATTAAATGGGAAATTCATTCACATACAAACCAGACTTACCTTTTCCTATGTGTACTGATCATTATCTCTCTTCGTGAACGTATTTGATGTAGAGGACAAACTAATACGAATTGAGTTTTTTAAGTTTAGAGAAAAGGCATTTTTTTAAACATGTTATGTACAAATAATTTTGGCAAAAGGGGGCAAATAAATACACAAAAAAAGTTTGTAAAGTAAAAACTATTAAATGAACAGGAAACGAAGTATTTTCTCATAATTGATAAGTGGACAGGTCTTTTGCATTAGATCTTACATTATGACGGTTTGACAATTTAGAATGCGAATTGGAAATCGCGGAATCATCAAAACAGTTTATGCTTTGTAAGTTATCATTGAATAAGTTTGTATCATTATCTGCTTAAGTTTGCACTCTCATCGTTTTATGTATGTGTATAATTTCCTTTTAAAATTTAAAACTGATTGCCATCAATATGTATGGATATGTACTAGAAATTTTGTATTGAACAATACAGTGATTTCAATTTGATAATTTTTCAAAGTTCCTCTTAAAGCAAAAATGATGCCTTGATGAATGTACATTTGCTGCAATCAAAAGACAACTTTCCTTAACAAATGTTACTTTTCCAGACTATAAATTGTAGATGCAAAGACGCCCGTTATCCCATTACGCTCACCGACAAATTTAATACTTTCACCATTTAGAATTTTTCCGTTGGCAGTTCTTGTAATATAAAGTATAATATTACAAGGAATATATTCTAAAATCCAGATAGCTAAAGACAGACGATTCCGCGGGGTAGGAATATTATTTAGTTGAAATCTTAAAAATAACACTTCTGAGTTCACTTTATTTAAAAATATAGCGTTCCCCAAAACATGAAGACGCTGTTATATATTCACGCTCATAGATGGCGTTACTGTCGCGAATAATTTTTGTTTGTATTCTGAAATTGAAATCTGCAGAGGAGAAGTGGCATCGATGGTGTTGAGGATGATGTCCTAAGTTGCTGTAGTCAATCATGAGAGATTTTTGAATAAAAAAGTAATTTTACTAGTAACAAAAATGTTATTGAGAGTTAAATAACATAAGTGGTCCGCCGACCTGCAGAACAGCAAAAAGATGGATTGTTCGTTCATTGGAAAGTTTCGTATTGAACATTGAATAATGATGGTGAATGTGACTGTTTAATGGAAGTTTCAACTTTACTGGATTATAGTTTTTGTTTCATCAGTACTGGATTACAATTGGGTCCGTTTCGTTTTGGGTAACTGTGAGTACACTTTTTGTTTATTTTAGTATGTTTTCCAAAATGGTGTATTAGTTTCATTGTATGAGTTGCATATATTTAGAGTTCTCCTTTCAATCAAAATGCTTTCAAAATTTAAAAAGAGTGAATTAATCGAAGTTGCCGAAGAACTAGAAATCAGTGTTCCGGCAAGTGCCAAAGTACTTACTATTAAAGATTTAATTGAAAAGAGCGATATTTATAAAAATAATCTTGAAGTCGTAAAAACTGTAGTTGAATCAATAATTGAAAAGAAAAAAGATTACGAAAAAAATGAAGCACGAAAGCTAGAATTAGAAGGATTGAAACTCCCGCAATTAGAAAGACAACTTGAGCTCGCGAATTTACAAAAAGTAACACAAAATGTTAATGTGTCAAGTAGCGATTCCGATTTAAATTCTAGTTTAGAATGTTTTATAAAAAGTGTCAAAACCTTAACAATACCAGTTCCGACACGTGCAGAATCGTATAATTTATTTTTCCAATCGCTTGAAAGAGCTTTCAAAACCAAAAATGTCCCAGAACAATTTAAGTCAGAAATTCTATTAAATATCTTGGGGGAAAGGGCTACCAATTTAATGATATATTTAAGTGAGGATGAATTGTGTATGTATGACAAATTAAAAGAATTAGTATTAAAAGAATTTCAATCCACACCACAAGAAGTTTTAAATAATTTCCGTAAAGCGAAAAAACGCCCAAACGAAAGTTATATCCAATTTGCCTCGCGACTTAGTGCAGCATTTGATTACTATTGCCAATTAAGAAAGGTAAATGATTTCAAGGGAGTTTGTGAACTTATGGTTTCCGAAAAAATATTTGATTCATTAGATCGTGAATTACAAATTCATATTGGCGTGAAACAAGGAGAATCTTGGTATGTGCCACCAGATTTGGCTAGGCATTACGATATTTATGCATCGCCAAAATTCAAAAACGATAGTAATGTGTTCTCAAAGCCGCAAGTCGTAATTCAGTCGCAAAAATATCGTAAAGAATACAGTCCACAAAAGGTATTTGTATCGGAGGTTAAAACTCCAAAATGTGTAGTCTGTAAATCTAATGAAAATCATTCTCTTAATGTATGCCCTGTATTCAAAAATATGCTTGTTAAGGAGAGAATTGAGGTTGTTAAAAATAAACAGTTATGTTTTAATTGCTTAAATCATCACAAAGTGGCTAATTGTTATTCAAAATCTAACTGTTATGTTTGCAAAAGAAGGCATAACACACTTTTGCATATAAAAGAAAATGCAACCGAAGCTCGTTCGGAAAATGAAAACTTAGCATTAAATCCAAGGTCAAATGTATTTGTTCCGCGAATAGAAAATCCCGATCCCAGTATTAATTCTCCATCGAATGTGCCACTTGCGAGCACTACACATTCATTCACTGCAACAAATGTAAAAGCAAATAAGATGGTTTTATTAAGTACTGCGAAGGTCATGATTCAAAATTGTTTAGGAATATTTACGAGCGCACGTGCATTGCTTGATGTTGGTAGTATGAGTCATTTCGTTTCGAAACGTTTAGCCGACAAATTGAATTTGAAAAAACAAAAACGAAGCATAGTGGTCTCCGGATTAAATCAGTCTTCTGTTGTTAATAGGATTGTAAAAACAAAAATTTCGAACGGTAGTGGAAGTTTTGAAAAAGAAATTGAGTTATTAGTAGTACCGGAAATAACAGATAATTTACCCTCCAGGCAATTTGACATTAATACGCTAGAATTAGGTAATTTCAAATTAGCAGATGTGAGTTTCAATAAACCTGGAGAGGTGGATATTTTATTAGGTGCCCAAATATTTTACGAACTTTTGAGAACGGGTCAAATTAGGTTTCCGGATTCAGAAATTGCTTTTCAAAATACAGTGTTTGGGTATGTTGCTACTGGAAGTGTTCCAATCGAGAACAAAACTACTTTTCATTGTGGATTAATAATAGAGGATTTGGATGCAAATTTAAGGAAATTGAGGAAGTTGAAGGGGGAAATTTACCAGATGAGGAGAGTTTAATTTGTGAGGATCACTTTATGAAGACACATTTCAGAAAGGACAATGGAACCTATGTAGTTAAAATGCCGTTTAAGATAGAGCCCCCATGTTTAGGCGAGTCAAAACACATAGCAATTAAAAGATTTAATTCTCTTTGGAAACGTTTGGAAGGAGATCCTGAGTATTTGCAACTCTACCGGGAATATTTAACAGAGTATGAGAATTTGGGGCATATGCAGGTAACTTCTGAAACTCCAAAATATTTCATGCCTCATCATGGTGTTTTTAGGCCAGAGAGTTGTACCACCAAATTACGCGTGGTTTTTAACGCATCAGATGCAACGTCATCTGGACAATCGCTCAATGATAACTTATATTCAGGATCGGTTGTCCAAGATGATTTGTTCGCTATTTTGTTGCGGTTTCGAAAACATTCTGTAGTTTTCACTGCCGATATAAAAAAGATGTATCGTCAAATTTGGATACATCCAGATCAGTGTGATTTACAATGTATTTTTTGGAAAAGTTTAAAGGAAGAGAAATTACGCATATTTAAGTTGCTCACTGTTACCTACGAAACAAAGTGCGCTCCTTACTTGGCAACAAGAGTACTTCAACAATTATGTTGGGATGAACAAAACAGGTATCCTTTAGCTGCCGCTGCTGGTAAAGACTTTTACGTCGACGATATTCTAAGTGGTACCGAGGATTTATCTTCTGCCATTGAACTACAAGACCAGTTAATACTGTTGTTAAAATCAGCGGGCAAAGAACTTCATAAGTGGAGTTCAAATAATCCTAGTCTGTTACACAATGTTCCAACGTCGGACCGAGAATACAATTTTGATAATCCCAACTCAACAACATTAAAAACCTTGGGATTACAATTTAATCCTAAAAAGGACACATTTTGTTTTAATGTTCAAAAAATTGTGAGTCCAGCAACAAAGCGAACAATGCTATCTGATATTTCCAGATTGTTTGACCCATTAGGTCTCTTAGGACCTTTGATAATTACAGCCAAGATTTTCTTGCAGAAATTATGGATTTTAAAAATTGATTGGGACGATGAAGTTCCTTTACACTTAAGTAGAGAGTGGGAAAAATTCAGTTCTGAATTGAGTCAATTAAAAAATTTAACTGTAGAACGACATGTTTTAACTTCTAAGGCACTGAAAGTTGACCTTATAGGCTTCGGAGATGCTTCGAAAGATGCATATGGTTGTGACGTCTACATTAGATCTGTATCAAGTTATGGTGACATTAAAGTGTCACTCTTGTGCAGCAAATCTCGAGTGGCTCCCATCAAGGAAATAAGTATTCCACGTTTAGAACTTTGTGCTGCTGAATTACTTTCAAAACTTATCGTAAAGGTTATATCATCATTACAACTTGAATTTCATAAAATACATTTGTACTCAGACTCTACCGTGGTGCTGGCTTGGATTAAAACTCCACCCAGCTCTCTGAAGGTATTTGTAGCTAATAGTGTCACCAAAATTCAAGAGAATACAAAGGATTTTCATTGGCATTATGTTAAAACTGCTGAGAATCCCGCAGACTTCATCTCACGAGGTATTTTTCCTTCAAAGATCCAACAATTAGACATTTGGTGGAATGGACCCTCTTTCTTGTCATCTAGTAGCTGGCCACACTTCAAGGACAATCCTGATGTTTCAGATGATGAATATCTTCTAGAGGTTAAAGGAACTGAAAAGAACTCAGAACTAAATAAGGATTCTATGATTCACCTTTCTCTTTGTACTACTCCTAGTTTTTTAGAGTGTCTTTTTGAAATAAGTAACAATTACATTAACATCATTCG
>BMAW01043286.1:0-29147 GCA_019974015.1 Nephila pilipes | reverse complement strand
TATCTAAGTAAAAGGTGTACCCTTTTCTCTATACAGGTTTTGCAATCTCTATCACCACAGTTTCGCAGGTGGGAATATCACAAACTCTGTTTTGACCAACATATAAATTGAATTAGGGAGCTATATCCAGATTCCAACATGCATAGTTTATGTATTTTAATTCCAAATCTTACTAATTTGGATGCAGTAAACTAGACAAGATTCAGTAGACTTGTATTTCATCCACGATTCATCTATTGATGTCATATGTTTTAGTATATAAAGTATTTCATTTAAAAAGTCAACTAAATTTCAAATCTTTTTCATTTTATCATTTTCATCTGCTTTTTCATTTTCTCCAAAATGCAAGAAATATATTTCCAGAAATCTTCTGTAAGTCATAGTCTGTGAAAATATTTAGGGGTTCACTATTAGTATATTTGATTAGTATATTCTTATCTCTCTCTTTTTTTTTTTTTAACTTGTGACATAGTATGTAACTCGAAGTATGCCTTTATTTCAGCGATAGTTACAGGAACCATTCTACATCTTTTTGTGATAAGTTTATTTCTGCTGAAAATATTTCCCAAAATTTGTCATTCATCACCTCTTCAAAAACTTCTAATAGAGTATGATTAGTTCCTAATCTATTCAGAATCAAAAGTTTTTATTCCAGGATCTCCTATAAATTTTTGTATCTGACATATTTTCTTATTCTTACCGAGCCCATTCTTCTGGTAAAAAACATTAGAGGCTCCAGAAATTCACTATTGGTCCTTATTTATACTTAACAAGTTCATATTATAACAAGTTTTTGTCTTCTTTGACTATCAAGTGATGCACTTTTGTCTTCTTGGGATGATTTTTCATAATCATTCCAACCAGTATTTTCATCTGAAAAATTTTCACTACTTAAGTTCATTATGAGGTTCATTAGTTAATATATAATACACTGATTTTCACAGTTATGCTTGTTAACAACTGCTGAGCAACTATATCAAAATTTTTCGATATTGTACAAATTTTGAACATGGTTAAAAATGTCACACACACTTCTAATAGCATGACAAATATAGCTAGTCTTGGTGCAGTTAATTGTTAAAAGGTGTTGATAAGGCTAGCTTGTCGTAGTGAATAAGGTTAAGTATTTATAATAATATTAAAAAATGTAAATGATATCTATTTTAACAATACATATTACTGCAGAAACAGTTTAAGTACCATTAATCTCTGGAACTGAAGTTAAATTTATTTAATAGTGTTAAATTGCATTCATTATTCTATTCAATGATTTTTGATCTTGATTTGTGTTTTTGTAGTTAACCGTTGAAATTGATGGGAATGTTGAATCTATCATGAAACGTACAGCACTTGTTGCAAACACATCCAACATGCCTGTTGCAGCTCGAGAAGCTTCTATCTATACAGGTTAGATTTTTTCTGGTAGATAATGTAATTGAATTAATATTCTTTTCTATTTATTGATTACATTGATATTTAATTTGATTTAATTACTTAATATTTTTGGAATGTTCATTTTTCAAGATAGAAACGGAAATAACTTTTTTTTAAATATTAGAAAAATTAAAATTTTTAACTTTAATGATATGATTAAATTAATATTTAATGTCAATTCATGGAAGTTTCAACTATTATTTTGAAGAAAGAGTTAATCAATAATTTTTATTTGATTTTAATTGTATGATTTTAGAATTATTTTATAGAATCTAATTTGCTCTAATTTTATATCCTTCAGCTATGAATCATGAAAATTTTATTTATGGAAGAATTATTTAAATACAACATTTTTGTTTGTGTAATAATTTTTTTTTGGATTAATATTCATAATTTTTCCTAGTCTCAATATTGTCATTATAAATTAAATTTTTTTTCTTTCTATAACAGTTGTATAAGTAATAAATATTTCATTTTAAATTTAATAAAGAATTTGTATAACAGCTCTATGTGTATTCACTTCTGGAAATGTTTTAATTTTGAATATGTATTTATCTTTGTTTCTTTTTTCATGAAATCATATGAAAAGAGACTGAACTTAAATGTTGTTTTGAAATTGTCAGATTATGGCTGTTAACAATCATTACATTTCATTTTCAATTATGTGCCATAAAAAGTTATCACATTTTGTAAATTTTGATTTGTATAATACAGGATTGTGTTTTGATAAATTTTGAGTATTGTAATATTAAAAATAGTACAAAAAATTCTAAGTGTTTTTAAATGTGGTATGTTTTCTTTTCTGATATATTTATATTTGTTGCACAGGTATTACATTATCAGAATACTTCAGAGACATGGGTTACAATGTATCCATGATGGCTGATTCTACCTCTCGATGGGCTGAAGCTCTGAGAGAAATTTCTGGACGTTTGGCTGAAATGCCTGCAGGTATGTGTAAAATAAATATATGTTGTAATTTTTTCTTGTAACTTGTGAAGACAAATTTGATTCAAATATATTTTTTTGGTTTATATGTAAACCTTTGTTTTGCCATATTTCTATATTTTTAAAAAAATCTTACAGATTCTGGTTATCCTGCATATCTTGGTGCTCGATTGGCATCCTTCTATGAAAGAGCTGGAAGAGTGAAATGTCTTGGTAACCCTGAGAGAGAAGGAAGTGTGACAATTGTTGGAGCGTAAGATTTTTTTTTTTTTTTTTACTGTTTTTGTATGTAAAATTAATTTTGTATGATATTTTTTACTGATATAATTTACTCTGTATTTATTAATTCTGAAAAGTTTAAAATAGATTTTAAATTTATGTTTAGTACGAAAAAGAGTAAAATGCGTGTTATAAATTAATAGTTAGGGTGATTCAGTCTTATTTTTTGTAATATTTTTTCAAAGAAATAAATGTCCATTAAATTTTAAAGAAGTAATTGTAAACTTTTTATTGTATATTCTTTATAAATGCACCCTTCTCTTAAACTATATAAGCAATATTTTTTATATTTAAATTTATTTTTATAGTTCAGTTAATCTTTTATTAACCCTATGCTATTTAGAAGGCTTTTTGAATAGCTATTTTTATAAATACACTGTATCCACAGAGAAACATTTAATATTAATATATTAATACTTTTTGAAATATGTATTTTCTGTATTGGATTTGAGTCAAAATGTCATCTTTTTTGGGGAGGGGAATTATTCTTAATTTTTGACATTAAATTAAAAGTGTCTTAAAGCAGATAACACACTTTTATTACATTCTATACTATATACAGACAGTCCTTTTCTAAAAATAAATTTGTTACTCCCTTGTTGAATGTAACACAACGAGGTCATAATAAGTCCTACTGTATTTGAAGCTCTAATTAATTAATTATTATAATTATGTTTAGTAAACAAATGTTTTTAAAATAAGTAATATTTAACATATAAGATATATCTACAAATAATTTAAAACTTAATTCAATTATTAAAATAATTTTTCTCATTCTAGTAAATTTATTTTACATTTAGTTCCATTACTTTCTTTGATATATTTTGATGTAAGATTTTCCTATGTTACTTGATCTTTAAATGTCTCTCAGTTGTATGTCCCTATCTTTTAATGATGTGTGTATTAGAAATGCTGAAAATTCATTATGATTTCTTGACTTTAAAATGAAAATAAATTGATCTTTTACATGTTTGTACTCTACTCAGTTATAAAATTCTTCTTTTTATTCACTTTGTTGATTATATTTACTACATATATTTTGGATTAGAAGTTTTGAATCGGCATTATACTTGTTATTTTATTCTTACATTACTTATTATTACTACATTTCATTGAATAATTATTAATATTTTTAAAGATGTAATTGATTTTGTAGCAAGTTAAATAATTTATTTTAGTGTATCTCCTCCTGGTGGTGATTTCTCAGATCCTGTAACATCTGCTACTCTGGGTATTGTCCAAGTATTCTGGGGATTGGACAAAAAATTAGCACAAAGGAAACACTTTCCTTCTATCAATTGGTTGATCTCTTATAGTAAATATGTTAGAGCTTTAGATGAATTCTACGATAAAAATTTTCAAGACTTTGTCCCTCTCCGAACTAAAGTAAGTATGATTCTTTAGGCTTTAAAATGAACTCAGAACATTAAAAAATTGTTGTGTTTGTGATTTGAGAAACAGATGTATTTTTTAAAAGGAAATAACATTCATATTTGAACTGTATATATTTTTATTTACCAATTAATGGTTATTAGTTTTACAAATTTTAATGACATATTTGGAATTTAATTTACATTCTTTTTTTTTTTTTTGTTCAAACAACTTATGAGTTAGTGAATTATTTGATTATTGATTCATTTTTAGTCTGAAATGTCTCAGAAATTTGCTTTAGTTCAAAATGGTATTTTTTTTTAAGGATTGCACAAAAAGAATTTTTTTTTTGCAACTTACAATTAAAGAGTATTTTTAATGAGTATTCTTAAAGTAGTGATTGATTAAATATTTAGATTTCCTGTTAATAATAAATTTTATTTTCATTAAAATAATACTATATTTAATATTTAATTTCTTTCATGAAATGCAAACGGAAATTTAATTTCAGTTCTACCAAATTTATTTTATTTATTATATTGTTCCATATTTTCTTCTGTATTAATATTGTATTCTGCTATTCAAAAGAATTAAAAAGTTAATATTTTGTTTAATTTCTAGTGCCAACAAATTTTGCAAGAGGAAGAAGATTTATCTGAAATTGTGCAGCTTGTTGGAAAGGTTAGGGATTTATAAATTTATCTTAATTTATTTTGATTTTAAAGAATGCTTTGTTAGTTATATTAGTAAAATGTGGTTACTTAATTATTTAATTTATGTTTAGAGGATCCTTAAAGTGTTCTGTATCATGATGATATTCAGTTTATTATTTCACATGCATAGTTAAAAAAATTTTGTTTCTATATTTTGAAATGGATCTATTATTACTAACTGGAAGTCGAGAAATTTATTGTCCTGGGTAGTATATTAGCTCTTTTTTTGTGAGCCATTTCATTATTTTAATTCCCATTTTGATTTTAGTCCATGGTAGTATGATTTGTATTCAAAACTAATTAGAGATTATTATTTTTACTTAGACATTTATAAATATTAGTCTTCAAACTATACAATACCTCAATTATATATACATAATTGTTACTTTCTATTTTGGAAACATTTTTTAAGGATGATTGAATATTTTCATCAATTATAATCTTGTCGGTGTAGAAAAAAAGAATCTCTACTAAGTCTTTATGCTTTATAGTCTTATTTTTGTAGCATTTTTTATTTAATAATTTATTAAGTTTTTTGTAATAAAATTTTTATTTGACAGGCTTCTTTAGCTGAAACTGACAAAATTACTTTGGAAGTTGCTAGATTACTTAAAGATGACTTCCTGCAACAGAATGGTTATACCAATTATGACAAATTTTGTCCATTCTACAAGACAGTTGGAATGATGCGGAATATGATGGCTTTTTATGATCTTGCTCTCAATGCTGTGCAGTCAACAGCCCAAAGTGAAAACAGAATTACTTGGTCTGTTATCAGAGAAGCTATGGATAGCATCCTTTATGAATTAAGCAGTATGAAGTTTATGGTATGTTTATCATTTGATTTTTCAGTTGTAATTTTTATGTTTGTGCATGTTTTTCATAATTAATAAATGCATTATTTGTTAATGGCTTGCTGTAAGCAGATGGTGGAATTTTCTTACATACTTGGAGGAAAGTGTCATAAAAGATGTTTAAATAAAGAAAATCTTAAAAAATGTTGAAGACATTTTTTAATTATTTATTGCCTTCATACTACTTATAAAAAATATTACATTCATTTACAAATTTTGTTTTAATTTTGAGATGTGTATGCTGGAGCTCTAAAGGGCATTATGTCCTTTTTTGTAATTTAACAGAAGACTTACCTATAGGGGTTTTTGTAATTTTTTTTATTTACTTGTTAATGAATATTTTTCTTTGGAATACTGTCTTTGAATAATAATAACATATTTAGTTTTATTATTTTTTGAAACTTCACAGGTTACTTTTTTAAAAAATGGACACAGTATTCTTTATTACTGGTGTACAGATATATTAGTTTGAATTATAACAAATGCATTTCACTTTTTAAATATATTGCTTTATGGACATTTTAAAAGTATTGAAGAAAGACAGAGATTAGGATATTCTATTAAATGATTGTCAATTATTTTCTTTAAAATTTTTTTTTAATAATGAGGGAAAGAAAAAGTATTGACATAATTTCTTAAAGATTTCTTTATCTTTAATTTTTTCCCAATATGGTTTCAAGAATTTTTTTTTTTGATAGGGAAAATTTTATAATTTAATTTTCTTATTTCAATTGTACTCATTAGTAGTTACAGAGCTGTTATTTTGGTTCTGATTTCTAAAAGTTATTCATAATTGCTCTGCATTGCATTTCTGTATTTTACCCTTTGTTTGATGAATAATCATTATTTGGTGATACTTCTTAATGTTTCCATTTGTAAAATGCTTAGTGCATGCATGCGTACACACACACACAGTAGTTGTTAAATACTGATTTTGAAACTGAAATTTATTTTATTAATATGTTTTTAAAAGTAATGTTTATTTCATAATTTCAGGATCCAATCAAATTAGGTGAAAAAGAAATCAAACGTTCATTTGAAGAGCTTCATGAAAACATGCAGCAAGCATTCCGTAACTTGGAAGATTGAAGTTGTCCTTAATTTATATGTGTTTAGCTAGAAATTATACTAGTCAAGATTATATTGAAGTACATTCCAATGATATGAATGTATGGCAGGTTTTCATATGGGTACTTTTGTCGTAATATACGGACCACTGCCTTGTTATTTGTCTTGTGTCAGTTTAGGTAAAACTATTTGATCCTATTTGTGAAATAAAAGGTGTTAGATGTGCTTAGTAAAATTGTTTTTGAAGGTGGTATTTTTTCCTATAAATTTCAATATTCAATAGACTTAAAATGCATAATTAGCTCAATTTTATAATTTGCTCATATATTTGTATAAAAATTTATTTAAAATACTTAATTTATATTCCATTGATATTTTGTGCACTATTTTCATTTGAAATAAGATTTGTCTTTCAGCTACATTAATGTGTGTATTCATTTTCCATAAATTATTATTCCAATTTTAATTTGGTGATTGTGGATAATAACTTCTAAGATCTGAGTGAGAAAACAGTGTGTTGGTGTATCTTTGTTTGGCTTTCATAATTTGATTTTGAAAATATTTAAAAATAAAGGATATGTTAAGGAAGGGATCACAAGTTTAGGATCTGCTTTGATTTTTTTTAGTTTTAATATTTCATTAAATTTATGGTTCATGAAGAGCAATGAACAATTCTATTTTTGAAATGCTTTTTAAGTCTTCCCTTCCCAAGCTTAAGCTTTTGTATAATTTTTTTTATTTCTTATCAAATTTTAATTACTTTTTTTTTTTATTTTTGTCTCATATGTACATAGTTTGAAATTGATTAAAAATTATATAAAAATGTTGTTGCTTGCAATTATTAAAACACCATACCGTAACTTGATAGTGTAATTAGACCAACACAATTTTTATTTATTTGTAACTGTTGCAAAGAATCTATTGTTACATCTTGATTTTATTATGAACAAAAAGCTTTAATATTTTATTGCATGAATCCTATTTAATGAAGATGTGAATGCTCATTTCTTTGCTAATTGTGTACAAAAATTCTGAGCTGTTCATTTCTGTATTGAGCTGCAGCTGCAGTTGTTTTACAACGTAAATGTTTTTAAACTCATGTTTTATATTTTTCTGATCATATATCATAAATGTTTGACTGTGAAATTTACTTCTTGTTGAATAGAGAGGAAATTAATTTATTGAGAGCAGTGATGCTGTCTGTATGTAATTTGACATATTTCATGAAATAAAAGTGCATTATGATGGAATTAGTGTATTTTTTTGAAAAAGAAAGGATGAGGGGTGGATATTTGATTGAGAATATCAATGAATATGAACAATAGGTTTTATTTTAGGCTGAGAGGCAGATTACATTATTGTGAATACATGTTTTCTTTTGTGAAATGAAACTTTTAAAAAAATCACATGGAAGTCGGATTTTTTTGTTTGTGAATTATATATAAAATTTGTTCTATATTTAATTAGTAGGATAGTACATAAAGGGTTACTCTTGGAATCTGAGGGAAGTTGCACAAATTGACTTTCGAAATCTGTCTGGTGAATTTGGAACATATTTTGAACATATGAATGCATTTTAATTTCCTTTTTATTCTTAAACTTGCCTATCATGTAATAAATTATTAAATATTAGTTCCCAAAACATATTAAAAATAAAAATGTATTTTCTTGAAATTGCAAGTTTAATTCTCAGTGAAATAAAAATGCCAAGTTGCTCTTTTAAACACATTTTCTCTTCATTTTCGAAGTTTAAAATTTTAGGAATTGTTGGTGCTGGGGGAGAGGTATTAAACATTCTATTAATGTATGCATGTGTGTGCAAACATTTAAGTATACTAACAAATTTTTGTTAGCATGTTTTTCAATATGGCATAATTTGAATTTTTGTGTTTTTAAATCAATTTATCTATATTTCAGATGTATTAATTTGAATTTACTAGTCAAAATATTATCTTTAAAAATTTTTACATAATTATTTAATCATGTTTTGAAAATATTAGAGTTTATTTTAAGATTTATTTTTGTATTAAAATTTTGAATAAAAGTTATATAAAAATGGATAATTACTTAAAAATGGGAAGATATATGAATCAGTGCAAAAGTGTAAACTTATTGCACAAAATTTAATGCAATGAATTAAAAATGGTAAACCCTAAAGTGTTTATGGAAAACATTTTTTTATTTTTTGTAAAACTTTGTAAATAATTTTAATAAAATGTTGAATAAATATGAGAAATCTGAAAGTTGAAATAAATGTTGTTGAGACAATTTTTTAAATAATCTGTTCAATTCATTGAAGTCAAGTTGTGGTATGTCATTAAAATGTGATTTTTTTTAAATGAAAGAACCAAATATACATATTGAATTTGGATATTTGAAAAGAAATTTTTAAACTTTTTTATAACTGGAAGTAAATATATTAGCAAATATTGACAGAGGAAAAAAAAAATTGCAATAGCAATATTTTATATTGGAAGGAACAGAGCAATAATTACTTGTTTACTGATAAAGAGAAAGCTAATAAGAAAAAAAATCGTAGCAAAGGTATTTAAAAAAATAAAACAACTCTGGGTTCTTAAGAATTTTGTTGTACTTTTCTAAGAATGTTAAAATATTCTCCAAATCTGAAAGTGAATTATGCAGAAAATGCACTATTGAAAGAAACTTCTTAATGTGAGCTGGTCATGTAAATTTATTAAAAATATGCTATTAACTAGCTAATGACCTATAAGGTAATTATTTGAAGAAACACATTGACAAAATTCGATCCAATGCATCTCGTTATCTCATATTGGCCCAAAGTACTGCTGATGAATACTAACAGTAATAACACACACAGAATAAAGTAACATTTTTAATTAGCTTCTATAAGCCATTTCGATTTATAATGAAAAAGCTTATTAACCTATTTTGCAGCTAATGAGGAAAGTTTGTGTTGAATCATTAGGGGTCACTAATTATAATTTTGTTCGTTTGAATTTAAAAATCAGCCATTATTTTATAGGAAAAGCAGTGACTTCCGTGACTCATTGAAAATGCGAATTTGCTTTTAAAAAAGTCGAGGTATGCTACTGTTGAAGATCGCAAATTCGTGAGGGACCATCATCTCAATTAAGAAACTCATTTTTGTGATCAAATTCTTTCAGTTTTGACGAATTACCTTCAAAAAGTTGATACGATTTTAATTTCTGAAATTCGGACGAAGTATAATTTATAAACAAATCATTCAAATTTTGATGAATTAAAATTTCTCTGATTTTGTGAGAGCCCTGTGGCTGCGGTAGCCGGGACTGATGCACGTGAAATCTGTCGGGGCCCAAAGTCCTCACGTTGGCGTGGCATGGAAGTTGGGAGAGTGCCAGCTCAGGTGTCGACCTCGTCACTTGACCTTGGTTCAAAATTACGAGGTCCGTCGCCAATAGCCTCGTGTTGCTTCTAGTGCGACGTTAATAAAAACTAAAATAAAATTTGTGAGAGCCCTCTGGGGCTGATCTTCTTCAGGTGAGTGTGGGCGTCCGAGCACCCTGAAGTCTAGTGGTGATGGTTTCGGATTCATGGCCGGCGGTTTTCGTTCAGTCACGAGTTCGATCCTTAGCCGCTAAAAACCCGCGTGTAGCCGGGACTGATGCGCGTTAAATCTGTCGGGGCCCAAAGTCTTCCCGTTGGTGTGGTGTGGAAGTTAGGAGAGGGGATGCCAGCTCTGGTGTCCTCTTCACTTGACTGAGGTTCAAAATTACGAGGTCCGTCACCAATAGCCCTCGTGTTGCTTCTAGTGTGACGTTAATAAAAACAACAAAACCATCCGAGCACCCTCATGATCTTTTCTTTTCCCATGTGGTTTACTGGGTATTTTTTGTGAACACGGGTGACGCGCCCCCGAGACACCCTATATATCTTCTTCTATTTTCGACTCTTTTTTTTTTTTCTTTCTTGTCAACTAATTGTTTATCTTTTTTTCGTATATTTTAAACATCTCGATCACAGACTTTGATGTAGCATAGGCATATCCGGTTCTAGCGCTATTTAACTTCACCATCACTCATTCACACTCATTTTGTGAGGTATGAAATCTTTCTCAAAATTATTTCTTTTCAATAAACATCGCTAGTTTTTGAAATCGATTACTAGAAATCATAATTCCCGCTTGATTGGTTCGACTTAATAGCGCTTTTTTAAATATGTAGCGTAAAACTCATAGTGTAGAAGGCAACGGTGTTGGGCTATTCGTGATTTTCTCTGCTCTAACCACCATGACTTTTTGGTAAATTAAATTTCATACAATTATAATTTCTTGCTAACCAAATCCCGTTGGCGAGGTGTGGAATTTAAGAGAGGGGGATGGGGCTGCCAGTTCACGTGTCGTCCTCGTCACTTGACCGAGGTTCAAAATTATGAGATCCGTTGCCAATAGCCATCGTGTTGCTTCTAGTGTGACGTTAATATAAACTAAACTAAAACTGCTAACTAAATGAAACTTGATTAGGTAAATTAATTGAAGTTAAGAAGTGTAGTGAACTGAACAAAGATCGTCTTGTAATCTGAATTAGAAATTAGCGAAATTCAAAGAGAAGGGAAACATGATAACGACAAGCCGATAAATATTTGTAAATTAGAGTTAGTTATTGTAATTAATTTTGTATTTAAGTAATTGTAAGTGACTCTTGATTAGAATATGTACTATAATCGCGAAGTATTTGAATAGGAATGAGTGATTTGATACACTAATTTTATTCTTCGAACATAAAGTAAGATTGTTACTTGAGTTAAGAGGGATTCGAGACAGAGCGATCTTTCATATTCTTTGATAAATAATAAAGTATGTTGTCAATTTCTTACTTACCTTTTTTTTTAAAAAAAAAAAAAAAAAAATCTTTGTAATATCTGAATATGAATCTATTATTGGAAATAAACTTCGGATTCGTGTGTGGAGAAAACGAAAAACTCGAAGTAGCCATTGAATTGTTGAACAGACTACTAACTGATTAGGCAATATTTTGCTTTGATCAGGAATCAGTTTATATATGTAGTCACATTGATCGTAACGTTCTTAAAGAATTTTGCCATTTATTGGAACGATTTATCTTTCAGTAGCCTAGCGATCATGGTCACGAGTGTCGAGCCGCGGCTGCTATAAAAGACCCGCCGTGTAGCCGGGGCTGCTATTAAAGACTCGCCGTGTAGTCGGGGCCGAATCACATCAAATCTGTCGGGGCCCAAAGTCCTCCCGTTAGCGTGGTGTGGAAGTTAGGGGAGGTTTTTTTTTTTTTTTTTTTTTTATTTCGGGTGTCACTTGACAGAGGTTCAAAATTTCGAGGTCCGTGGCCAATGGCCCTCGTGTTGCTTCTAGTGCGATGTTAATAAAACCAGAAGTCCAGACTATTTATCTTCATACTTTGAACTAGACCATACGTTGCAACTTCTTTGCTTGAAACATAACGTCCATCCTCATAGGCCCCTTGTAGTTGAGCAGTACTTGGCGAATGGACAAGGCTCGTTTAGACCACCAGATGTAAATATGAATACGCAATTGTAAAATTGTAGTGTACGAAATACAATTGGTTTAATATTTTAGATCAAGATCATTCAACTGGTGTACGATTTTTTCCCCACCCGGTTAAAGATATGATTCTTTAATAGACAGCATAGAGAAATGATCTCAAACTTACATGTACCAAATTTTTTTTTCTTCTAATAAATTTTTATTAAAAATGGAAAATCGAATTCATCTTCCACTAAAAGTATTTTTTTCTCTTAATCTCATAATCACATATTATTTTTTGAGGTAGTTAAATCCTCATGAAATTCATATGTATGGGTTGTATATTCGTGCCACAGTTTTAATAAATCTTGTTTTCTTTTGAATTTTTGCCTTTAAGGTTTTGATTTAGCTATAATTTTTTTTGAAAAACATTTTTTATCCTATTGATTTGTTGTTTCTTAATCAATACATCATAAAGAACAATAATTTATTACAGTTTAAGTGAACCAAGTCATTTTTTTTTCTTTCGTGTTTCTCTCTGAATAGTGTTCAGAACAATATTTTCTTTCAATTAAAATATTCCTGAAAACAGTTTTCTAATTTTTATATTGTAATATTTTCCGTACAGATACGTATTTTTGAAAGAATCAAAAACATTTTTATTTTTACTCCAACGCGTATAGGTAGCCTAGTGATTATGGTTCTGAACTTGCGGCCGCCGATACGTGGTCCCAGTTCTGAGACACGTATGACACTCCGATCCCGTGTGGTGAGGGTAATGCACGTTAAATCTGCCGAGATACTAAGTCCTTCCATTGGTGTGGAAGTTTGGAGAGGGAGGTCCCAGCTAAGGGGTAGCTCTCGTCACTTGACCGAAGTTCAAAATTACGAGTCTGTCGCCGATCGCCCTCGTGTTGCTTCAAAGAGCGAAGTTAATCAACAATGAATGCATCGATCCAATGCGTTTAAAATAATAGATTGTACGTTTTATGATACATTTGAGTTTCATTATTACAGAAATTGTTTGTTTGCATTTCATTATACGATGTATATAATCAAATACACCTCTTTCGAAAATATAAACCGGAAAAGATATAACAGTAATTTAAGTGGATCGCTCGTACAACCAGTATGTAATCCACAATAATTAAACGAATATTTTTCTTAGAATGAAAGATAAATTTAGATCATTTCAATAAATATTATAAGTTTTATTTTAATATGAAAGTTTTATTAATGCATCTGTTTAAAAATGCAATCGTTCTCCTAGTTACTATCGTGCGCAATATAATTTATATCGTACAATAAACTAATTAATCTTTTAATTCTACTTTTACATAATGGATCTGTGATTAGTTTAGATATAAACCCAATATCTTGTACTTCCCGAATTCGTTTCATATACAATAAAAGTGAAGTAAAATATTTATATTTTATTCGACCCCTTATAATTTTCAATTATGGGAAGCGAAGATTAATCACAAGATGAAAGCACGCTTCAGAATTAAAAAAAAAAATTCCCTTCACTTCACGTGCGTGACTACATACCGTAAATATGCAAATAACTCATTGCTTCATAATTTAATTTCTATAAGTAGAATGGATAACGCTTGACGTTCCCACTACACATGAATCGTATATCACGGAGTGTTGCTGTAAAAATGGCAGTGCTAACATGCAATTTATGAAACTTGAAAATCACGAAACGGGTTGCAAACATGCACGGTCTCGTAAATGAATTACTAGTGTTTTTAATTCGATGGAATAGTAAACAGCCATCACAGAACATTAAAGATAAAATTTGAAGAAGATTTCTTGGAAAGTGTTTCTTTTGTAGTATTTCAGGAAATTAGTTCGAGTATTAAATATATAGTTTTCAAGATATTAGATGGTTACTTTTGGAGTATTGGAGCTATGACTAAAGAAAGATGGCAAGGAGTAATTCCTTTTAATCTAAACTCTTTTCTTAAATGTTATAGTTAAACGAATATGATGAAAGAAGAAGAATGGTTTTGTTGTGATTCTACTTTGCTTTTAGATTTAGTTATATATCGAATGGAATATAATTTTTTTGATGAATAAAATAATAGTTTCATTTTTTTTTTTAAAAAAAAAATCAGTCTATCATTAAAAATAAACTAATAACTAAAATACGAATACTTTTAAATACGTTAGAGTACTCTAAAAATATATTCAAATGTTCAAGATATGAGTAGTTTTTAATGAAATATTATTTAACACTGATTTATGTAAAGATCAAGGACTAACACGAAAGTATTTTTTCCCCTCACAATTAACCGATGAGAAAAGTGTTTTAACAGATATATATTCAACTTAAATATATAATGCAATTACACTATCATTACAATTGAAGCATTCATACGTTTTGCACAAGCCAATCTTCTTCCGATTTCAGTAGTTTCTGAAAAAATGAGAGATAAGCCAAAAATTTACAAATATTTTTCTGGAAATAGTTGTAAGAAATAGCTAATACTATACATAATTTTATTTCTGAAATATGAGGAATATAACTATATTGCTTATGTTAATCTGATAAATTCTAAGGTGGTTTTCTGTAAATGGGTAGTAAATGCAGTTTTAGTTATATATTTACTATATATTCTGTTGTGATTATATTGTCATTAATTCTAATAGAGAATATTACATTGGGATACTATAGTTATATTTATTACTAGGATGTTAGATAATACTCCGTTTAATGTCCTGATGTGCAAATTAGCTCAAAAGTTTTCTTTCACGAAAAGTAATACAAGCAGTTAGGAACATGTTTTTTTCTCGTTTATTCTAAAAGATAAGCTGATGTCTAGACATTTTAGGATAATATATGGATAATAGGCATACTTAGCTATATTATCTATAAGGCTAAATAGGATGAAAGTTTAACCCCTTGTACAGATAATAGGACCGTAAAATATTTTGCTGAATTTTTTCTATGTAAATTTATTATAAAAAAATTAAAGAGGGCCCAAAATATATGAAAATTTCCTCAAAAATATTTATACAATTTGAGGATTTCGAATGGTACACGTGGAAAACATCAGATTTACAATTGAGAGTAGAGTTTTATTGAAAATTAATCGTCTTTTTATTAGAAACTGATCCATAATAGATCTCAACAAATTTACTAACGAGATATATTAATTGGGATATTTCTTTATATTTAATTTAAAAATGTTGCTTTACTAAAAAATTAAGTTTTTTGAAAAATGTAACTCATAAAATAAAGTAATTTCATAGATTCTACACACGTGTGATAAATAGACGAAAATTAAGTTTTGTGTGAGTCTAAAAATTGGTTTGACCTTAGTATCAATAACTTGAGAACGAATTTCAGTCAGTTGCTGCAATTTATGTTCATAATAATTCATTTGAGACTCATCTGTTGTCAGGCATGCAAATATGTTATTTTTCTTATTCGGCTTTGAATTCTTGTCTTTTTAAATAATTGTTATTTAAAAAAATAATCTTTGGCTACTTTCTGAAACGTATTCGGTTCTAAAAATTTTATTGCTCCTTTTTTTTTAAAAAAAAATGTCTAAAATCACTACTACTACTACTAATTTTATAGAATACAACTACTAGAGTATTCTTTCACTACAACATTTACTACTCTTATAACACAACTACTACGACTTTTACTATTATCTTATTAGAGTAACTATTTTCTTATTTCTTTTGTCTGATACTGTCAGCCACATTTTTTTTTAAAAAAAGAAAGCTGAAAAGAACCGTAACAATGCCATTGAATTTTTGCTTTCTTTTCACTTTGAAAGTCAACGACACTCTATAAATTTCGTTTTCCTCATACATTTTACATCTGAAGCCTCCTTTAAGAATGTTTAACATTGATACTCTGTATTTCGGTGACAGTTTTCTATCAGATTTTTATCCGTCTCGTCGAATCTTTTCATTGATCTTTATAACAACCTATCGCATGCGAGTTCTGCATGGTTCTTTGCTTGTCACCGAAGTAGGATGCCTTCTGATAGCCTTGTAAACAAAATCTCCTCTCTTGGTTCTGTGAAAATTTTGCCCAGCGACTGTCTTTTTCACGAATTTATTGTTATCAATAGCTGTTGCAAATTCTATAGCGAATAGAAGAAAAGGAAAAGAAATTTAAGAATTTAAATTTGTCAGATTTCGTATTGATTATATGAAATTGCCCTAGAGGATTGGCTACGTGTTTCCTAGAAAATAAGAACGAGTTTTATTCTAATTTTTACTCTAAATGATGCATCAGGTTTTATTTTTAAGGAATCTCTTATGTTTTCCTGTAACATTCTACATTTATTATTATTTATTCTATTAATGCACAGTGGTAGCTGAGTGGTCATAGTCTCGACTACGTCATTTCAAAACATTTCATCTCGAGTGCAGGTGTCATTTCAATCGAGTCTAGATTCCATTAAAAAACCGTCGTGTAGAGGAGCTGCTGCACGTTTCATTTGTTGTGGCTCAAAATTTTCCCGTTGGTGTGGTATGGAAGTTAAGGGAATGGAGTGCCAGTATAAGAGTCATCCTTATCATTTGACCGTGATTCAAAATAACGTGGACTGCTGACATTAGCCCTCGTATTTCTTCTGAGATCAATGCTAATAAAAACAATTAATCAATCAATATTCTATTCTACTCATATATTTTATTGATTATTTTTCTATTTTATTTTGTTCGTAATTTTTTTTAACTACGTATTAATAGATATCATTTTGTTATTCAATTTGCATGTTATGTGTTTCAGTTGACATACTAAATATGTCTTAATTGAGATTTTTTAGGGGGGTGATGATGCTTATAGAATAATTTAACGAGTTTATTAAAAAAATATGTAATGCATTTGATTATAATTATAAAAGTTTTAACAAACAAACACAAAGCTATACTAAAAAACTATTCTACTTCAGTGAAATTTCGGATATTTAAGCTAGCGCTTAATAAATGAAAATACAATTAACGAAATAATTTAAAAACTCCAACATTTCCTGGAAAGAATTCAGTTGAATTTAAACCACGAATAAACTTACTGAATTTCTTTTGCTAAACATTAAGGAGCTAGGCAATCCATTCTTTTACCTGAACGGGAAAAAAAAAAAAAACTTCAATAAGCTAGATTCTTTGTTGTAGAGTCTTACCGCCTATGTGTGTGAGGGAAAAAACTGCGAAAAAAGCCAGCAAATCCTTGCATAAAGCTTCGGGATCAGTTGCCTGTAGCGTTATAAGGATCGATTACTTTGTTCACGCACGAAGAAATGCGCTGGACCTTTCAGCTTCGAGACACTCGAGTGGTTCGGACTTCAGTCCGATTACTGAAAAGAAAAAACGGCCTCGAACAACCAGGTCATGGAGTTTTTCTTTTGAGGAAGATTTTTTTCAATGAATTCCAAGAAGCTAATTTGCATCTGTTCATGTTCTGTTGAAATGAGTAATAAATATTGACTAAATCTGATTCTCACCTTCTTATTATTCGAAGTTTTATATAAAAACGAGAAGTAGTCCTAGCAATAATTGTAAATATCTGGCTTTTGTAATGTATCAGGGTGGTTCAAGAAGTATCTGCTTTTGCCGATCGATGGCATTGCTGAAATAAGTTGGTGTTCCAATTGTGCGCTGTCATCTGTTAAATGTAGCCAAATTAAATTTGACACAGCTTCATCCATTCGCTTATATTTCGCAGCCATTTGTTGCCAAATCAAAATTTGATTGCTGCCGCGTCGAATTATCATCATCGATGAGATTTGGAATTATCATTTTAAAAAGGAATTCACTTTACTCACGGTAAGTTCTGGACACAGTGATGACCACTTAACCGAGATAACATAATTTATTTTAAAAACATTCGCAAGTTAAATTAAACATGATAAAAATAATTAAAAGAGGCTGTAGACGCCGCCAAATACATATAAGAATCGAAAATCAATCCAAACATTCTAGACGCACTACGGAAACTCTAATTATAACAAAAACGACTCCGCCTTCAACCTGTCAGAACCTCCGTCGCCAGTTCTCCTAATTCATTTTCTCCAACTCGTCCACATATCAGGTACGGTTACAGAGCTACAATTGTTGCTCTACTAGGTTTTCGCCTTAGCGGCACAATGGCAGAAGAGCTTTGGATATTTCATCGGATCCCGACGATCATAAAACGTCAGAAACCAAGTAACAATCAAAACAATGGGTTGCTTCCGATGAATCTGCTCCAAAGAAGCCGAATACGGTCTCATCGGCCGGATGAGTTATGGCGACGATTTTTTTTGGGATGCGAAGGGCGTCATAATCACGGACCTCTTAGAAAAAAAAAGGGGGGTGGATGATCAATGGATAACGCTACAGTTATTTGCTCCATTTCCAATCCTTAACAGAATCTCATTTTTGAACCGCCCTCGTATTACGAGACAAATATTGAACGAAAAAAAATCTTGGATTTACTTTATAACTTTTCATTAGTACAATAATTAAGTTGTCATAAAGTTATATTTTATATGATGCCTGTATATCAATTATTTTTAATGGTAGTATACAAGAATTTGTTGAAAATTTATCATGATTCTTGCTATTCCTGAATTAGTATAATAATTTAAATCAGTAAAGGAAAAAGACATAAATTTGCTTTGTTTATTTGTTTACCAAATAACATAAAAAGTTGCCATTTGATATGAAATAACAGGGACATTTTGAAGCTTAATAAAATTTTCAAAGTCCCGTATCAAGCCTAATTGGTACATCACATAATCTCAATGATTTAAAAAGAGCTTTCAGAAGCATCCAAATCAAGAAAGAATACAGATCCAAATTTTGAGTTTCAAAAATAAATACGCTTTCATCTCCTTGATATTTGAACAGAGCTAAAGATCACCAAGATATTGTTTTATTTTGATTTATATCATTTTAAAATAAGGAAACGCGAATTCTTCAGAATCAATCATACAATAAGTCTCTAGACACAAGAGTAGGGAGATACTTTTTAGAGAAAATCTATCAGGGGGGAAAAATTGAATTTCCTTTTTGAGACAGATGTAAAAAGCTTTGCGAAGAAAATCCCGATGCCAATAGTATACAAATAGAAAACAATTCCGATAGAGACGGTCTAAGGAAAAGCAATTTCAAAGCAGACTTTCTCAAGCGGCATTACTGTTTTACTTTCGATGGCAAAGTAATTTCTAAAGTATACATGTATTCCATTTTATGTGAATGCTGTTAAAAATATCACAAAACACGAAAACACAGATTTCTGTTGTAAGGATTTTCTCAGAGAAATAATAAATAATTTTGATTGCTTTTAATTAATATTGCTCCAGAGATTTTGTGGTGGACTTGTTATATCGAACCATGGTCAAACGACTAGGATGATACTTGAGTCCCACCACACTATCCAGACTTATGAGCCACATTACATAAGTTTTTTTTTGATTGATTGCTTATTAAAGCGTCGTATTTAGAAGTAACACGAAGGCTGCTGTTGACAGATCTCGTAAGTTTGAGTCTCGGTCAAGTGACGAAGATGATCTCTGAGGTGGCATCTCTGCTCTACATTTCCACACCACGTCAATAGGATGACTTAGGACCTCGACAGATTTGCTTGGCGGGTCTTTAGAGGCATCAAGACTCGAACCCACGATCCTGACCACTAGGCTACCTCGGCCACCCACATCACACGAGATATGTGAGGTTTTAAATTATTACGCTGCAGTTTTTATTATTCCTCATAATGGTCTTTGAGGGAACTGGCTCCTATGAATCAACTCAAATGTGTCCAGCCATGTATTTTTTATTATTATTATTAATAATAATTTAATTTAAGGTAATAATTTACTAATTTTAATAACTGAATCTAAGAATAATTAGGTCAAAAATATTTGAGAGAAATAAGTACGAGAGGCGTTAAAATACGTTAGCATTGATTGAAAATAAGTTATTATTCATCCAAGGGGCTATTGTTTTAGCTGGATTAATTTTGGCGTACCAGTTCACTTTTCAATTTTTTTATCGTTTGCTTTAATTTTGATGACATTTAGCTTAAATATATTCAATTTAATAATGCATCGTTTCTTTAATTTTAATATCAGAAAAGTTTACTATTGTCCATTTCTCGATATTTCATCGTTTACTTTAATTCTTATATTTAATTCAGTAATTTAATAATAATTATAAAAAATGCACCTTGGGTGGTAAAATCTGTTCTTTGCAAAACTTTGCATAGAACTTTCGATTAGTTTTCGTTTTAAAACATTATTTTTATATCTCAATTATAATTTCATCGTTTTAGAACTATATATTGTTTATTTTAATTCGCATTCTTGGCATTAAAAAAATCATCATAATTATGATATAATGAATCATAATAAAGATAAAAATTCACTTCTTATTCAATTTCATTTAGAGATTCTTCTTTAATAGAAGGTCTGATAATTTCTGATTTGATGAGAAAAAAGGTCTTTCAGTTTGTGAATCGAGAAATATTCTATTTAAATTAATTCATATCCATTGTCTATTGAAAACATATTTTGAATGTAGATGTTAAAATGAATTACTTATATTTTTGAATCTATTTCTTTGTACATTAAAGAAAAAAAGCTTCTTATTCTCTTTTATATTTTAATTTCACGACTCCCATTTTTATGCTAATTTATGGAGATTAATTTCATTTTTCTGAAAATGAAAGGCCTGGAAAAAGAAATCTGAATGCATGATCCCCATTATTTTGATTTTGTTAGAGATTTACTTACTTAAAATCATTATCTTTCGGAATCTTTCTGAAGCATGAAATAAAATAATTGTATCCAAGAAGATTAAGAATACTTTGAAAGTGTATACGACGCAAAATTGCTACTATTACTATTCTCTTTTGATGTCTAATTACATCAAAAACTTGATTTGATTTTGTTGGTTCTTCAAATAGCCTAAGCAAAATAATTAATTTAACATTAGTTTTGTTGTTGTTTTTGTTACTGATTTGTTGATTTTAATTTTTTATACATGGTTCCCTAAAAATATATACGAGTAGAAAATGTAATTTAAATTTACAGTAAAAAAGTTTTAAAGAGAAGTTAATTTCAAAACTAAAAAAAAAAAAAAAGACCTGCAAAATGAAAATATTTGGCTTTTGACTTAACACAGGCACAAATAGAAAACTAGTATTTTCTAATTTCAAGAAATTCTTCGTTTCATTCACCATTTACTTTTCTTATTATTTATCAAATTTTTGAAATTTTTTTTAACAAGATTTATCTTTTGTAAAGAAAAAGAAAACATTACGTTAAGAATATTTTTCATAATACAAAATCAAAGTAATTTACCCTCAGTTTGCTTACATTTCCTTTTCTGTTTCTTTTCTTCACTATAATTACTACTGGAAACTTGAAACTTTTCAAAAATAGCAAATTCACCTGCTTATATTTTTGAAATATAATTAAAAAAGTATGTACTCAGTCAAATACAATATCCTCACTTATAATTTATTTTAAATACAGGAAGGGAAAAATAATTTTGTTGTTGAGCTTCCAGAGAGAGAGAGAGAGAGAGAGAGAAAAAAAAAAAGAAATAATGTTAGATTTTACGAACTTGTTGAAAACGATGTTGAAAAACTGTATGAGTAATTACTAGTTTTCAAGCGTTCAAAAATTACTAGCTTGGTTTATTATCCGTAACTGAACAAAATTGCAGAGAGCTTTCTTATTTTTGAATTAAAATAATTTATTTTAGAATATATTAAATATTTTTTCTTCGGCCGTACGAACTTAATTCTTGAACGATATTTTTGTTTTATTAGTTTGGAAATTTTTTTTTAAATAGAATTTTTAATGCATTTTTACTTTGTATGATTATTAATTCAGCGTCAAATTACTCTTTCTCAAGTGAAAGCTTTACCGTCATAATGTAACTAATTAATGTAATTAATTAATTGCAATGTATCGAGAGCTCGAATAGTCAAACACTGACGAAACAAAAACTAAAAATTAAAATTTTTTTTTAAAACTAACTGTATTACAAACTCGAGAGATCTTACAAAAGCTAAATTTGGTTTGGACGAAAAAAAAAAAAAATCACTTAAAAGGATTTTTGATTGTTTATTAACATTGGACTTAAAAGCAACATGAAGGCTATTGGCGACGGATCTCGTAATTTTGAACCTCGGTCAAGTGAAGAGGACGACACCTGAACTGGCACTTGTAGTATATATAATGCCAGTTGGCGAGAGGAAATTGTGGTCCCACCCTTGCACCGAGGAGAGGGGTTGCCTGTGTATAAGAAGAGATGCAACCTGTACTTGTGTGTGAAAGGCAGGAGAAAAATGGGGAACAACATATGTAAATAAAAGTATGTAAATAAATTTTAAACACTCGGAGTCTTTATGTCTATATGAGCATTATTCTAACTAGCTTGTAAGTAAGAAAGTAGAGATAGATAAAAATATCACACACTCTTCTTATTGTAGAATAAGTACTTAATTTATGAATTCGGAAATGAATAGAACTGGAAAGTAGAAAGAGAAAAGTGAGGGTAAGTGCTCTAGTTTTAACGGGAGAGAGAGAGAGGGAGAGAGAGAAAATAAAACCTAGTACGTGTCTGGTGTGGAACGAGGGTAGTACTCGGAAAAAGGATTTGCGTGTATATTTTGGTTGTTTTAAGTAATTTAGAAAAAAATGGCTTTTCTTTTTAGAGAATGGAAAGAAAATTTACATTATGTTGCTACAGAGCATGGCATCAAGGACGTTTCCGGTATGACAATACCGAAATTAATCAAAGAGATAACTAGCTAGCTCAGAATATTACGAGAAAGAGTGTGTTAGAGAAATACTCGCAATCGCTAAAGAAAGAAGAGAAGAAGCTGAAATAAGGGAGGAAGAAGCAAAAGAGAAAAAAGAGGAAAGAACAGCTCGTATCAGAAAAAAGAAGAGAAGATATGGAATTTCTACTACAAAAAGAGCGTCTATTAATGGAAAGACGATTGTTAACTGGAATCAAATTCAATACTAAGTTTCAAAAAGAAAAGAGAAAGGAAGAAGAAATGCAAGTGAAAGTACGAATACAGAAGGACAAATCAAGGCTATTGGAGATTCAACAAGCAGAAAAATTGTATCAAATAGAATTGGAAAGAAAACAAATGCTATAAAAAGAAACAACAACAACAAAATGTAAAAGAAGAACAACAATGACGTCTAGAAGAATTGAAGTTTTTGGAAGTCACAAAAATTATCCGAATTTCAGAAGGTCAATGAGAAACCTTCACAAGATATTTCAAAGGAAGGTAATTCTATTGGAGGAAAAGAAGACTCAGGATTAGAAATGCAAATTAAGTCAAGTAAAAACGATATTTCTAACTTACCAAAACAGCTAGAAAAATTTCGAAATGAAATACGTATTTTAATTGTAGCAAAATAACTGCAGATACGCCATGAAAAACAAAGAGAACGTAGGAGACCAGAAGAATTAATAACGTAAGAAGGAAACGAAAAGATGAGAGTGCCAATCGATGATACTCCAACGCCAGATGCAACTCAAAACCCCAACGCAGATGACGAACCAACAGCTTTGAAAAGAGAGAATGTAAATTCTGAGGGAAATGGGAAAAAAAGAAACAAATGGGAGCAGCATGCCGATAGAAAAAAATATCCGCAAGATTTTCAAGTCGGGAGAAGAGGTCACCATGAGGCACCATGATTTAAAGACCATTGGTAACTCATTACGTAAGAGTTTGGAAAAAAAAGGACTTCAAACAAACCCCTCAAAGGATGCAGGAGATGTCCACCTGTCTAAAGGAAGACAAAAATTCTACCACAAGAGAATAGCAGTTAAAATTGTAAACGCTGCAGGACACTTTTTCACCCCGGGGAACGCGGAGCATCTACAAGGGCAGAGGTGAAACAATTACTTTTCAACTCGAGAGAGAGAATTAGAGCACGCCATGAAGACCAAAGAAACCATCAACGAACATTCAAATCCTTCCAAGTATGAGTGCTGAATGAACAATGAAGAAGGGAAAGATACGTTATCAGAAGCTACACACCACAATGCCTCAGGGGTGGATATCCCCTCCTTTTTGGGGAACCGCAAGGAATAGGGGCAGATTTTGACGACGACTAATACGTGTCCAGTTTACGACGGCGTCTAATGAAAGGGGTGTAATCCAATAACACAAGCAGGGAACTCTCAAGGCGACAATCACAAGGGGAAATGGATTATGAAAAGACTGTTTACGACATCCTCAGTGTGAACGTAGAAGGGAGAGCCAAAACCCTCATGTCAGTGACCAGAGGAGTAAAAGGAAACTCCGCATATAATGACTTTTCATAAATTAAAAGGACAATTGAGGAAACTGCAGCTGGGAAGGAAAATGATCCGCCGAAGGAGTGGCAGACAAATGGGTGACGCGATTCCAATTTTATTTTTTTGTTATTTAACCAGAGACTGTGATAAAAAAAACTAGGAACAAAAAACTAAGACTTTTTATTTAAAAAAAATTATGTGTGATTTTGAAAGTTCCTTTTACGTGTATAGGCCCTGCATTAATTTAGCAGTCTTTATCTAAATTGAATATTTGTTAAGAATTATTGATCAGTTATTTCTTATGGAACTCTTGTTTTATAAACTTTTGAAATATAATATTATTACTAGAATAGTTGTGATGATTATCAAATGAAAATTTCTTTTGAATAATTAGTTTAGTATTAAAAATTATATGATAAGTAGCATTTTAAAAAGCGTCGATAAGTAGCATTTAAAAAAGCGTCAATAAGTAGTATTTTAAAGTGTTTGATAATTTTAGTAATTAAAAATGTTTGAGAATTAGTATTTATAGTGTAACATAACAAAATTTAATGAGGCCTTAAACTAGAACTGCTTCTTTAAGCGAAGAAATATATATATATATATATATATATATATATATAGTAGAATTATATATAACGCTAAATGAAATAAATGTATAAGAGTATTTATGTAAAAGAAAAGGGAGAATTAACTTTTACGAAGTAATATACTTATAAAATATTTTATTTTAATTTATTTTATTATTTGAAATAGAAGTCACCACTCATTTCTATAAAGGAATTCTGATTGTTATTCTTTTAAGTCACATATATTGCAGAATGGTTTATGTGTTCTTAGTTAATGATAGAAGTGTGATTTTTGGTTTCATTTTATCCTGGAAGAATTTGTTATCATTTAGTATTTGAGATAATGTGATTTTAGGACTACAGTCATCATATCTATTTTGTTATTTCAGATGTACGATTTTGTGCCATTTCATCCCCCCAATTTTTTATTGCAAGAGAAGGGTGTAGTTTATGAGACGCTTGTTGGCGAGATGAAATTACAGTACCCCCTTCCCCTTTGCGTCGAGGAGAGATATTGCTAGTGTATTAGAAGAGACGAAACCTGTACTCACGTGTGTAAAGTAGGGGCGAAACACGCTTCGAGATGTGTAAATAAAAATTATTTTTTGTTTAAGAACCGGAATCGTCCTAAAACCCTTTGAAGATTCATTGAATTCCAACTAGTTAGTAAGAAAGAAAGTAGATAGATGAAAATATCACAGCACCTCCCTTTCCAAACTTCCCCACCACGCCAACGGGAGGATTTGAAACCTTAACAGATTGAACGTTCATTAACCCGCAACATACCTGGTCTTTTGTGGCATTAGAATTCGTATCCCTGATTCGACGGAAACAATGCCGGCCGCAAGTTTACGACATGACCACTGGGGTAACGCCCCCCCCCCCCCCCCAAAAAAAAAAGATGTGGAGAATAAAAGCAAGGTGCAGATAAATTGGTTAATATATAAATCTTAATCCAATCGGCATCAGTTTTCGAAGACTTCGTTGTTGGCTTGTTTCACCTGACGGATGTCGATTGACCTTAGTAACGGGGTGGGTTCGAATTACCGAATTTCGGGTCCAAAGGCAACTCTTGTTCAAGGTGTCTTTGTTACGCAATTAAAAGACGAGCCAAAAAAAGAAGGACGTGTCCTGATGTCACAAAGGGTTGATAATTAGGCTCTTTACTCGAATTTAAATTAAATTATATTGATTTAAATCAAACCCGAGCCCCAATGGAGTTCCATCACGATCTAAAATAGAAACAGTCTTTCTTGGAGTATAGTTATAGATGACAATCGAAATTTAACATTTTGAAATAAAATGAAATCTTTTCGGAACAAAACAACCCCACATCCCAGCCTTTATTTCAATTCATATTTTCTTTCGAGTATCAAAATGGCGCTGAATTTCTGAGGACTGAGATTTCTTGATTATAAAACAGAAGAACGAAAGCATTGTGACGTCTTTGCCTTAGGAATAAAAACAAAAGCAAAACTGCAGTACTTACATAGAAACTGTTAACACCCCCGATTAATAAACAAAGATTTTTCTCTCCAAAAACTTTTGCCGCCTTGGAAAACTTTTCGTACCGAAACTCCATTCCACTTTGTCTCCAGAATGGCTCGCCTTTTCCTCAAAAATAAATCATTCCATTCTGCTCTCGGAAACAAGTCGTCACATTCAAAGAGCGTCGAATATTCTCCCGGGGGCAAAATTAAATGCACCGCTCGCCTGGAAGCTCGGAGTAAGTTGAGATACATTTTTATCAATAGAAGATCATTATTAATACGGTACCGTGGCTATCAATAACTTCCTTTGACAGAGTAATGCGAGAACTCGGCGAACACGAAAGGCTATTCGAGACTCCTGATGTCTGGCGACGCTGAACACGAACCGGGAGGGATTGGGGTGCGCTGAATTATGGTATTGGAAATGACGGAATGATGTAAATCCTCCGAGGTCACTCGGTTTTATTTTGGTATGTTTATGGTGTAGATGGAACGGGAAAAGTTTTATGGAAATGATAAGAGAATGGTTCTTGTTATATTATGGTACTTGAGTGCACATGGTTTTAAGATCACTTGAAGCGTATGTATTTTAAAGTAATATATTTTGATTTCTGCTTAAATAAGGAAATTTTAGTTACTCCTATAGTTAAAAATTATAACAAGTTTTCTGGGAAAAAGAAATTAATTATTGAATTACATTGCTTTCGAATATTACGAGGTTTCGCTGGGGAAAAAAAAGTTAATATTTACAATTAAATAAAGCGCTTGTTGCTCTTATATTTACTGTGCAAATATGACATCTTTGGTGTTAGTCACACGTTGGAATAAGTCTGACAATGCACTCGGATGACGTGATGTTTTTGTTGAACGCTTAGTAGATCTCTGATGTCCCTTTATTTCCGAAATTTTCGGTGGAGTGAAATTGGTCACACCTCTACCAAAACCATGGGGCATGATCTATAATTTTTGTTGGATAAGTGAATTAATTAACTCAGCCGTTGATCTCTGAGCACTCTAACCTGCGAAGGTAATGATACCTGCGAAACTGTAGCATCTGATGTGGTTGTGTTTGTGGTTCCTAGGGGGTCGGACTCTGAAGATCAAAGTTCTTCGGAAACAGAAATATTGCTTGCCCTTACACACAAGTCCAGCTTCTTCAATGAAGATTTTATACGGATGTAAGGGAGACCTCAAACGAACTTATTAAGTGTGGCCTCCGCACCTCCATTTTCGCAACTTTATTTGTTACCCGATTTGCAAAATTTTTTCGTACTTGCAAGTTATATGTATCTTCTATGTGATGCAAAAACAAATTTCGTCGCCATTTTATTCCACGTACTTGCGTCAACGCGTTACCAGTCGGGAAAAATAGCATGTGAAGAATTCTGATGGTTGTTGTCGACACTAGGTTTTAATGACATTTTTTTACCTCGTCGTTGGAAGGAAAGATCCCAAAGGTACTCTTTCTTCTTTAAGAAGAGGTGAAAGGTGCAAGGTCGGATGCAGTGACACTTGGCTGTTTCAGCTTGCTTGTAGGTGCCCACCTCCTGCAGTTCGCAGAATATCAACGACATCTGGAATCAAAGAGAGCAAATGCATTGTATAAAGAACATTGGGGCTTCAAGGTACTTCTAAAATTTTGAAAATTAAGTAACAAATAAATAAATAAAAATATGTTATATCACACGCTTCACCAATTGTTCTATGCAAAGTTTTGCAAAGAACAGATTTAGCCGCCAAAGGGGCTAACTTTTTTTTTTTAAAAAAAAAAATAATTATTAAATTATTCAATGGAATATTAGAATTAAAGCAAAAGATAAAATATTATTGTGGAGAATTATACTCTTCTCTGAGATTTTAAAATTAAAGCAAATGACAAATATAAGTTGTATATATTATGAGCTAAATGTAATGGACTAAATTCACAGAATCACGTGATAGCGTCATAAACAAAACCGGCGTGTTCTGTGTTAAAATAGGATTTCCCTACATGCTAGTTGTATATAGTATCTTGTATATCCATACTTCATTTCGATTAATATATTTAATGTGTTATATTTCTTACATTATTCAATTATTTATATTTGGCAGGAAATAATCCGAATATATTTTATGTATCTATTGCTTTATTCTAGTTTAATTGAGTCGTTAAAATGTCGTTTTGTAAGCTAAGCCTATTTAAACTTGCTTCCGGCGTTTGTTTGTACACTTGTGATATAAGCTTTAAAATATTTTCTGCTTTAAAAAGGTCCTTTTCTGAACTGTTAACGGTCATTAATTATTTCCCCCTTTTTGCGTAAGTAAGCTTTTTTTGTATTTCAAATTATTTCATTTATAAATATTAAGTATCAGATGATACTAACATGTTAAAAATAAAGGACCCGATATTTATAATAGTATTGTAAATATTCTAAGCCGTCTGAAAAATAAATGTGAATTGTTAAAGTGTAATTAAGCTCTTTTAAATCATATTATCTTTCATGTAATAAAGACATTTTATTAACAAGGCTGATTCTGTTTAAAAAAATAAAGCAACAATGGATTTAAATTTGGATTAAACTATTTTCTCTTTTAATCAAGATACAAAATTTTCTCTTTTAATCAAGATACATAATTTTCTCTTTTAATCAAGATACATAATTTTCTCTTTTAATCAAGAT